>JAIGNY010001150.1:865000-1080000 GCA_020152595.1 Chiridota heheva | reverse complement strand
TACGCTTATCCATTCGATCTTACATTCACCACTATGTCAAAACAGGGACGAAATGAGAAGTAGCAGAAATCTACTGAACAGCAAATTTCTCCAGATTCCCTGTTTTGCATTTTCAAGACTTGAAAATATTTCAAATTCATCAACTTACAGTACACCACGAAACATTCAGTAGAACAATCAAGATGTAGTAAACTATAATTGCAATGAAATCTTGGAAATGATTTCTTATTCAGTGAGCATGATCTGGATTTTCTAAAAGGAGTGCATAGTTAACTAGAATTTTAACACTCGGTAAAGTGCATACCTCCGCCTGCTTGATAATTCAAACATACCTAACATTTTGTCAAGTTGACCCCCATCCCTAAAATATCTTATCTCAGAAATCCTAGACCCACTTAATTCTATCCCCAGATAATCTTGTATCTAACATTTTGTCAAGTTGACCCCCATCCCTAAAATCAGCATTTGCCAAAAATCTTTGCATTGCCATATGCATTCTAGACACGTCAGGCTTATCTACCTTCACTGTTTTCAGGCTCAGCATTCATGGTTTGAGTTTTTCAGGGAAGATTCACATTCCATCTTTTTCCATTTATGCCAAAGCAATTGTTTGATTTTCTTTGATACCCAACCACTAGATTTGATTTTCTTCAGATTTCAGAAAATGGATTGTTTGGTTATCCTTTTAGGGCACAAATTCATTGTTCAGCACATTACATTGGAAACTGAACTAGTAATATAAGTCTTGACATATCTCATCTAAAAGCATCCCTACCCCAACATTTCTGCCCTTCCCCTGCTCCAAATTTAAATCACTTCTTCTTAAAGCAGGACAAAATCACACACCAAATTTATAAAAATCCAACAATCAATTTCTTGAGGTATATCGATAACAGACAATTCACACTAGAATGCCATGATGGATCTACGACGAATGGCCACAAACATATATAGCACCACCAATTTGTGATATTTTTTATATCTCTGGGTGACAATCTCTATCATTTGAAGATAAAATTATTTAAAATAATTGCCTTATAGAGTTATGATACTTAAAAAGGCTTAAAAATGTAACTTTTAGGTCCATTTTTCTTACATTTTTGGGATAGTGTCTTTGACAGGCATTATTTTGAAAAAGCATTTACACTATTGACTTAAAACTTGGTAAATGTGCAAATAGTTGGTTTGCTTTGTACACAAATAATTGGCCAAATCCAAGACGATTTTCACAAAATTTGGTTCATCTGATACAGAATGACCCAATACAAACAAATCTGTTCTTATTCTATTTCTTTCAAAACCACTGAAGACAAATTTCATTAGAATGTCCATGTTATTACGAGTCCAAACAGGATAGTTTTTTTGGATATGTCAAACACCAGAAATAAATTTCTTTTGAATATCATTTGCTTATTTCTGGACAAAATGCTGAAGTTTTTCTTAAAGAAATTTAGTATCTCTATCTTATAGCTTTAGTTGCTCTTATTTGTATTGTTTTGCTGCTTGTTTACTATTATGTATATATTCATGTAAAGGCCAGTGGCCTAATCAAAAGAAGAATGAGTTGATTTGAATTGCTTTCAACCAATAAATAACTCGATTAAGACAGTAGTGTATCTTATGGTTTTAACAATTATGATCATCACTTGAAATCATTTGTGCAAATACTATTTGCATAATTTAAAAAAAATTACTCTCATTTTATTATTCTTAATACCATTAGCTTCAAGAGTTCAGTTTAACACTTTTAGGCACATGCTATGGAAAGCACACAAAGTCACCTGTGACTTGTTTTCAGTTTGGACCCAAGAAATTAGCCAAAACGGGAAAATAATACCTCATTTAAGCCTTACTCTACCAGCACTTTTTTGAAAATGCCCTCGGGAGGCGGGGCCAAAGATGGGGCACCCAAAACGGTGATAATATCGCCACGTGGTAGAGTAAGGGTTAAGGAAAAAGCTTTTTAAGTACCTTTTTTATGAATATTAAAAGTATAAAACAAACACAAATGAAAACTTACTGTTGTACACCTTCTCAACCATTTTGACTGTGAAGTAGTAACACTTGTCATGATCCTTGGGGTCAAGCTGGGTGAAAACGAACTGAAGGTTGTCACCTGTCAAGAAAAAACCAATGGACAAGATAAAAATACAGCTTCTTACACCTGGTGTATTAATGTCAATTCATCAATCAGCAATCTTCACAAATTTAAAACAAATTAAAATTAACCAGAATTTTAGCTCTGTAAAGTACATACGGGTACCATTATCTCTATCAATTCCCCAACCCCAGTATGATCTACCTCAGCATTCTTATCCTACCATGTTTCATCCTCCCAAAGCTGTTTAACTTTTGATCTATCAGCCAGTTCCCAGCCTCCCAAAAAGTCGCTTATTCTCTTCTGTGCGTATTCGGCCCACTCGGATTTATGAATATATAATGAGTTCAAAATACTGTTTTTCGAATGTGATTACAGCTTTGTTATGACAAAAAACTTTAGCAGTACATAAAATTCAGGCATATAAAGACTTGAAAATACTCTCTATTAACATTTAAAGAAAAAAAAAAAATTGAGCAAAAAATAATGATAATAAGTAGAAATTTATAACGATTACAAATTTGGAAAAAATGGGTGTCAAAAAACGTGGTTACAAAACACATTTCCAGTCTTGGGCCCACACGATCTTTACATATGTAATAGAAAAATTCCTTTTTTATCTATATCTTTGAAAATAAGTATGAACATCAGAGAAACCCGGTCAGGGGTTCCTAAGTTTTGCAACAATTTTCCAAGGAACCATGTTGATTTCGCTAATATCGTACAATCCATATCATAATTGGACAATGTGCAGTCACGTGGTGTTGTTTACATCGGTATTGTAATCTCGCATGTACTGTACTCAAGAATTAAATGGCATTCGTAGCCACAAACCCTTTGTAATCCCCTGATAACTTAATAGATTCTTTGACATAACAAACAGTATATACTGTAGATTTTGATGGGAATCTTAATTTTATATCAAATTCAGAATATAATGAATGATATTCAGTGAGGACAGAGCTCCTTGAGGCAACTGAATACAGTCAGTGTATGCAGGGTTTTGAGAACCTTGATTTAATGTGGTGTCAATACTGATTTTCTCAAATCCAGCCTGTGCATTAGTATTTTCACTATTCTTTTGCTATAGTTCATAGGGTTAAATACATTTATATTTGCTTATACTGCTAAAATACCATTTCACCAGGGGTTGATTTATCATCCCAAATAACAAATCCCTGGTTTAATGTACTTTCTTCCAACTTCTTGTAAACACATTGTTACTTTATAGCCTATTGGTGTGAATTTTCATCAGCATGAACAATGCATTGGACTCTGCCTCCTCTGACAAAATTTTAAGTTGAGAATATTTTGGTAATTTACTATGATAGCAATTTAATAAATTATGCCAATTAAAATTACACTGATTCCAACATAACAAAATATATATATATATATATTTTTTTTTTTATGGACCTGAAGATTAATCTGGCAAGAAATCACATTCAGATGGTCAGAAAAACACTGAATTATAGTGTGAGAATGACCTCTAAACCCAAACACTGAAAAAAAATTGCCTTAGAAAATCTAGTCTAAAACTTTGCATAACAGCTTTTAATCATTGAATGATTATGTAGAATACTTTAGCTATTTGTATGGCATATAAAAGGACCATGTACACTTTCACCAGTGTTCTTTACATCCATACTTGTACAATGGCATTAACTTGCAACAATAAAGATTAAAAATGCTATTCAGAGTAGGAAGACACTTTTTCCTCATCATTTAATTTACTTCTGATACTGACAATATTTATATACCCTTGAAATATAAACAGAATACACAGATGCAGTACTGTCCTTTAACTGTTCCAGACAAAAATCGAAATGTTCACAACTTAATTTGTAATCAAAACAATCCCCATGCAAGGTGCAATGGTACATATGAATATATGTAGTGCCACTTGAATTTTGTTAACAGAAATAATCAATGAAACCTACTGTACACATTTGTTTGTTTGTACATAATCCTCCCTGACGGGCAACTCGGCAAGACTCCTATATGGAGCATAGACGCCAAGCTATAGTCTGCATAGCAGATGCCAGTCTCGTGCGACCGGGACGGAAGTGGATAAAGACCGGGTTTTCACCCTACTCTTTTCGAGAAGTTTTCAGAGAACCAGGTAGGGTGTGACTGTCCTACCATCGAGACTGACGGCTTAACGTCCCCTCCAAAGGATGGCGAGCACCATTCAACCATTGCTACTTTTCTTAAGAGCTGAATGAGGAGCAGGAACTGCAAACGACGTACTTCTGCTTTGATGATCGGCGTATCTGTCTGCATAGCTGTGGAGAAACTTGTTAGACCTGTCCGAGGCTTGAATCGGGTACCTCCAGCATCACAGTCGTGTGCTCTACCAACTGAGCTACCTGACTCACTAAACAGGAAAAGTTTTTACAACCACTCAGATTGCATATTTAAGTCCTCAATCTAAGGCCTAAACTCATTGTCTAATGCGGTATTTCAAGACAATTATAAAAAGACGGCATGCCAACACACTAGGTTGGCATTGAAAATAATCTGATTATTAATTTTATCCTGTAGATCCTAGATCCATGGTTGATTTGTAACTATGGACACATTATTCTCAATCTCATTTTCACAACAGACCTTGCCCACACTTCAGCCTAAACAATGATAAAAAAATATAAAAAATTAACTGGTCTTTCACTATTACAACACATTTCACATAATGCTTCAATCGTTTTTAGATTCAATACTGCTCAGATTAAATTAAATGACACATTGACTGCTACTAGGCCCTAGGTTAGGTCAGAGTAATAAATGAATGAGATGGATGTAAAATAAATCTTAGGTAGCTACCACACTAACTTACTCTTGATTGCGATAAAAATCCACGTAAAATTGAATGCTAATCTCTGTAATGGTGGCCATTTGCAACTTCAAAATACTGTCACTAATAGCCTCTGGGCCAATACAAATTTGGTACTGGCAGAAAGCTTACTGCATCATCTAATGAATTATTGAACAATTTTGCCTAAATCTACTCAAAGAATCCAGTCAGGGTTCGACATAAAGTTGGTCCCAAATTTAGGCCAATATTTAAGTACACAAATCTAAACGACAATTATGCAAATTAAAAATCCGAAAATATGAAAAATTTGGTATCATTCGAAAGAGAAATCGACCAACTCCCACCTAGCTCACTATCTTTACCGCTGACAGGTGACACCCCATGTGATAGAAAACTGTGTCATCAAGTGATCGGTTTTGTGAAAACTGCGAAATTCTGAAGTGGGCAGAGATCTGACTGAAGAGAATGACGTCACACCACCTGATTAACGCGAGGCTGGGAACTGACTGCTATCTCGCCTGCTGGCATTCTAAACACTTTAGGACTTTCTACCTTCTGACTGATTTTTTTGATGGTCACATCATTTTTTTTAGTCTTATTCAGGCTAAGCGTTTATTGTTCCTTTCATGCCAAAAACCAATTGTTTTGATTTTCTTTGATACCATAAACCAATTGTTTTGATTTTCTTTGATTTCATAAACCAATTGTTTTGATTTTCTTTGATACCATGAACCAATGTTTGATTTTCTTTGATACCATAATAATTTTATATTATATTATTATATTATACATTAATTGATTAGATTGTCTTTGATGATACCATAAACCAACTGATTTCATTTTCTTTGATACCATAAACCAAATGTTTTGATTTTCTTTGATACCATAAACCAATTGATTAGAATTTCTTTGATGATACCACACAGCAACTGATTTGATTTTCTTTGATACCATAAACCAATTGATTAGATTTGATTTGATGATATCACAAACCAACTGATTTGATTTGCTTTGATACCATAAACCAATTGTTTTGATTTTCTTTGATACCGTAAACCAATTATTTAAAAAAAAAATTGAAACCATAAACCAATTGAATAGATTGCCTTTGACGATACCATAAACCAACTGATTTGATTTTCCATCTTTTGAGCATGGAAAATAAGCAACTAGCTTTCATGATTTCCTGTACAAGTTTTAGAAGAAATGCAATCCACATAATGAAATACCAATTTCAATCCAGAACATCACTATTGATGAAAACATTAAATAAAAGCTTTTTGAATACACTCACTGTCTATCTTTTTGAACTGTAGCCCTGTTCTGTCCTTGAAGAAACCTTCAGCTTTTTGTAGTTCCACCAACCTCAGCTGGGTTGCTTTTTCTTGGGCCTCTAGCACTGATGAGAAAAAAAATGTATTGAATTTTGTGGTACACCAAATAAAGGGATGAACGTCTATCATATCATCTCGACTTATTATTTCACTCCTTACTTCTTTTAATTATGTTTACATACAGTATAATCTGTTTTGTACTTGTGATACAAAAGTAGTATTGAGCCTGTTTAAAATTACAGCAAGAACCTTTTGTTTCTCATGCTGTTCTTGCTAAAAAAAAGATCTTCAGATAACAAAAGATTATCTTAAGATAACTTGCAACCATTGAATTAAAGATTTATGGAATCTCTTTGTCCACTGTATCTTTGCTTACATTCCTTCTCATTCTTGACCTTTGCTTTCTTCTCTTGTACTTCATTGATGTCTTGCTCTTTCTGAAACATCAACCTCTGTTTCTTAGACTTCGCTTCCTCGATAGCTGACTGCAATTCTTCAGCTTTCCTCTTCTGTTGTGCAATAACTGAAAAACAAAACACAAAAAGGATAATATGGTTATTATGCATTTCATGTAAAAGCTTTGCAAAAATGGGCTCCAATATCCTTTAATATGTAAATTGTACTATGAGAGGTGGTTGACACTAAAATGGAATTTTACTTGCTACATTATAATTTTAAACCAAATGCCACCAAATACAACCAGATAACTTTTACTATTTGTAACAGTGTCCATACCAGGTACAATCTAAGCTCTCAAAGACTGTTTCAGAAACAATAACCATGCTTTGAAATACAGACTTTTGAAGAGATACATTTACCTTCTCTATTGTTTTGAGACTCTTGTTGAAGTTGTTCCAGATTATCCTTTATCCTGTTAATTTCATCTGAAATGAAGAACAGATTGGAAAGATGCAAAACAAACAAAAATTAAGTTGTTCATATAATACAGATATGTTGAATTCTTTAGTCTAATCAAGATATTGCATTTATGTTGCTAGGTGCCTAGATAATCTGACAAGATGGAATATCTTGTTTAAGTTCCACACTTTCACACACCAACAACAACCTCTTTTCTACACATCCTTCTCATATGCTTGTGAGAGTATATTGTTGTATTTTTTTTAAATATACTTTTTATTTTATTAAAAAAAACAGAATGAGTGGTGAGCCTCAGGGATAATAGTACTGGCTGAGACTTCTTGTACTGGAGGTATGAGGGGATGCACAGAAAAGCAATTTGAAGAATGGTACAAACGAACCTATTCAAATTAACTTATTGAATACTAAACAATGGAGTATAAATTTTTATTCAAACAAATATAGAAAACTAAGCATGGTCAAAATACCAAGAATTGAAAAGCAAATGATTATTTACAAAAAAAACCTGTACATAGGAAGTAATACTAGGTCTTAATTTAGATTTAAAACTTCCAGTCCTTTCTTTACTCCCCAATCAATTTTAAATCAATCTATTCTGTCAGAAAATAGATGTACACTACATTTTACTTGTGCGTTACACATTCATGATAACTAGTATGAAGCCCATCTTTAACATAACTTGAGGAGTAAAATCAAAACTTTTAACTTTTTACCCATATTAAAAAAGAAGTTTAAGACCTGTTTATTATCCTTGTATGCCTAAATTGAATGTTTTGTACAAGGAGAATCCACAGTTATTTTCTAGGGGTGGGGTGGGAGTTAATTCTCCCTTTTGCATTACTGTTAATAATTCTATTATCTTTTTGTAAGCTTAATTATATTCAACAACATAACTAATTACACTGTATCGTATCGCTTATATTTATTTTCTTGATATATCCACATGTCTATATAAATCAATTGAAATTATTCTAAAGTTCCTGACCTTAACTAATTCATTAATCTATGTTCAATTCTGTTAAAATGTTTTATTCCTTTAAAAGGAAAAAATAACTTTTCCTCAGGTTAACTGCACACACCTGTTGCTTCTTTCAGCCATTCTTCTTGTGCCATGTGATGCTGCTCTAAAAACTGATCCAGACTTGATCCAGTCCATTGTTTCATAAACTTCTGTTGGACCTGTTCTAGGTTGCTCGTAAGTTCCGTTAAATCTACTTGAATGGATGCCATTGAAGAATTCTTTAGAGAGAAAGAAAAGTCAAAATTAAAGTGAATCAAACAAGTGCTTCACTGTTTGATCATCCAAGTGTACTAGATAATAGATTATATGAACAAATGTATAAGGAAATTTTACATGTTAGATAAATTACCACATCTACTTGAGTGGATGCCATTAATTAATTCACACAAAGAAAAATCAAAATGTAGGCCATAAGTGTACCCAAAAAAAAAAGAACTTGACTACTTTGCAATATATCAAATATGCTAGATATTAGGGAACAATTATGACCAGAATACAAGAGTTTGTAGATAAGAATAAAAAATCAACCAAATTGTAGGTTTTTCCTATGCAGCTTAACACTTATGACCCCTATTGTTGCCGTTTCAAGTGTGGCCTACACTGGTATATCACTTATATAGGCGTATTATTTAGCTCATATTATTTAGCTCAGTGTTTTTTAATCTTTCTAAACCTAAAACTCTAACCTAACCCAAAATCATAACCCTCAAATTAAAAGAAGCAACAAATAAATTGTTCCAAGAACATGTAGCAAGCACAATTCCCTCACCATGATTCATAGTTACAGTGCAATTAAATTTTAACAAGTTGTAGATATCTGGATTTTCATTTTTTTAACAATTACTGGTCATTTTATATGGATACCCGGGCGAATACCAACCACTTTGCTGCTTCACAGGGATACCTTTAACTATGTGTGAATAAGCAATGCAAAATTCTTGTTTGCACATGGCCTAATGATGTAATATTAGATTCTGAAGATAAATCTACTTGCAATTCATTGAAGTCAACATTTGTCTGTGTGAATAAGCAGTTCCTGCTTATTAATTTTATTTGCAGATATTTTTTGTCCTCACGAATACAAATAAGCAACTCCCAATTTTAGGCTCAAGCCGTTTATTATTAAGTGCCTATCATCAGGCTGTCATAAGTATAGGCCAGTGCTTTCACTTACAAGGAAATTACTAAATATTCACATAATTTTGATATTTTTAGAAATTTTGGATGATTTTTCAGAAAATACACAAGTTTCAGATAATTGTGGGAAATGAAGGGCATCATAAAATTGGTATGGTAATACTTAGATAACAATCTGACTATGGTATATGCTATAACCACTACATTGGCTTATCATAGAAGCGTAGATGAATTTAGACTACGTGCTAGAATATATGTAACTACTGTAGGCCTTTCCGCGATGATCTCAGGTCAGCTTTTAAAGTTTTGACAATGCCTTGCATTGTCATGAATCAGTTTAAGTAAATGCAAAATAAATATATTCAGTAATACTATAATGAACCGTTCACTTATGTTTTAGGCGTGAGATTAATAAAGAAAACCATGAAAAGTTGCCTTTTGTGCAAGAGCAGAGCCTTCGCTACTGACGTACCTTTTGAACAGCACCTAGGTAAATGTACCTAAATTACTTCAAGTTGTCAAACAAAGGAACGTTGGTGAAGTCAACATTCGTATACTGTCGCATTAAATCTAACAATGCGCACGCATGCGAATAATAAGACTTTAGCATTCTCAAAATGCAATTTGCCAGCGCACTCGGATATTTATACATGCACTAATTGTGTACGCTTTTCCAGAAGTGAGGGATGTGTAAAGAAATCGGAATGTCAATTCTTCCATAATTTAGATAGGTTTTTTACTATGTACAAAATGTTCATCATGCCATTTGTAACTATACTTTAAAGTTTAAAAACACTAATGATATCAAAATCATATCTCGTAAGTACAGTATTTTTGTCAGTTTCAAGAAAGGTTTTCATTTCATGATTATGCTATTTGCTGTCTGAGTGGTTTTTAATGCTACGAGTGCATAGAGCACTGTCTCACTCAGCACTGCAAATTGCAAGTATTGCCTAGCTTGTAGTGCCTACTGAGTGAAGTGTTTATCTCACTAACTTAGGTAATATTATTACTACTACCAATACGGCCTAACTTACAGTAGTATGATAGGCTTTGTTGTCTTTCTTCGAACTGTCAATTCTGTAGCAATTAGGCCTAGGCCCTAGGCCTACATCCAATCGTCCTTCTGATCGTTATCTCATTCTGACGTACGTGATGCTTCTGTACATTCCTATGCACAAATGCACCAAACCGAATCATAAATCAAGTTTTATTTC
This sequence comes from Chiridota heheva, assembly GCA_020152595.1. Lineage (NCBI taxonomy): Eukaryota > Metazoa > Echinodermata > Holothuroidea > Apodida > Chiridotidae > Chiridota > Chiridota heheva. The sequence continues at coordinate 1,069,499 of JAIGNY010001150.1, read as the reverse complement.
GTATTTCTATGAATGTGGGGAAATGGTCCCCAAATTTGGGGGCGCATTTCAGGAAATTTATTTTTAAAGTGTGTAACTTGAAGCACTGCAAGAGTCACTTAGCCTATGTTCGCACAACTGGTACTGTAATGTACCCACAGTTACATTTTACAAAAAAATTCACAACGTAGCCTAATCACTAAGTCCTTCATTATCAAATCCTACGTTGCTTCAAAACAAAACCAACGGACGGAAAATATAAAACCTCACCTAAGATTACAAAGTTGAAAGCAATTTCAAACGTCTATTTACGGGCTAGCCTACTCTCTCAATCTCTGTTCAGAGAAATGTCGAAAATCCCGCTTGACATATTCAAAAGCAAAAGATTACGTCTTGATGTCGTTATGTGAAGAAATTACTTAAAGTCGAAGCAACACTAATATACCCAAAATAATTAACAATATGAATCATATATCGCCTCGTACCAGGGTTTTAGTATAGTATGGGACAATTGCTATGTGTACACTGGGTTGTTATAACTTGTTCAAGTTAGCGATGCTACTTGCTAGCTACGGAAAAAAAAACTTACACATGACACTGCTCCAAATCTTAATCACGTAAACAGGTGCTAAAATTGTACACACAAACAATCATTGTGTCGAATCTCTTTGCTCCGAAATATGAACCATTTCCGATGCAACGTTATATGCACAGGCCTAGCTTTTTCCATATGTAGTATATGGACCCTTGTCACTAGCCTCCGTGAGGCCGGTGTAAAAGTAAATCCCCTCCCCTACCCCAGTAAATTTTGGCACCCGGCCCCTTATTTCCTAGGCCCCCAGACAATTAAGCCGCAGTCATCCAGTACATTTGGTCCCTCTTTATAGTAAAAAACGGTTTTTTTAAGAAATTTAAACCCTGGCCCTTCTTTCCTATGAAATTTGGAGACAACTTGTACCCCTTTTGCAAGAAAATGCCCTTCTTCTTCCTTCACACTAAATCTCACTGCCGTTTGGCGTAAAGTACGCCTTTTTTTCTTTAGTGTATCAGCTTATCACTTTTTATGACTTTTTAGCGTATCACCTACCTCAGTACACAAAATTTATTGAAGGAACCGTACAGACACACCAGTTAATGACCTAGTAAAATCAAGCACTACCACACCGGCCCCATAAATTCGGTCCCATGTAGATTTTTCCCGGGCAGAATATCCTACGAAATACGGTCTGGCCGGTCATAATAAAGGAAATTGTGTCCTCTTAGAAAATTGTGTCCCCTTATCAAAGGGAAAAATGTCCACCTGAAAATTATATTCCTCGGACAAAATATCCTAGGAAATGCGATCCGGCGGTCAGAATATCCTAGGGAATAATTGTTTTCTCCAGGTTCACATGTTGTAAACAAATGGGAAAACAATCTAGAAATGTGTTGAATGTGCATTATGATGTTCATTTGTACATTTACTGGCTGTACCAACAGCTGTATGCTGTAAGAATAAATTAAAATCAAATAATCGTTGGGCAAATTGCTCTTCTTACTCGCTTGCAGTGTTGTTTTACCAAAAATCAATGCAACTCTTCAAAATTAGCTCTTTATCTTTGATTTACTTTTATCATTTATTAAATTATGTATTTATTTTTGGAAAAGAGGGGGATCAGTGGCGTAGCCAGCATTAAACAAGTACGGGGAGGTCAAGAAGGTCCTAGACGCCCTTCCAAGACGAAGTGTTAAAATTTAGCTCACTTTCTAAGGGCAATTTTGTTTGATAAAAGCAAAAGGATATAAAAAAATCAAGATTATTTCTATTTTTGAAAATTTCCTCAAAAAAGTGTGTTTTGTAGTAGTAGTAGTAGTGGTAGTGGCGGTGGCGGCGGTGGCGGCAGCAGCAGCATCATCATCATCACTATTATTATTTTGATACATTTATAGTGCGCTTGATCTTAAAAAGCTTTAAGCGCATTACATAATAAACACCATATACATGGACATAAAGAAATGTTAAAATAAGATAGATAGGTAAGAATATGCACAAATCTTATAATAAGAGTAATACCAGAAAGCGTGACGTCATTCGGCCGAAAGCCGAGAATCGAAACTCCTATACTTACAGCGTTACAAAATCGTAATACTTTTTTAAGTCACCGTGCTTCCAAGTGAGGGCAGTAGAGAGTCAAGCTTTTCAAAAATATATACACATAACAAAGAATTGTATAAATTAAATACTCTATCAATATTGTTGATTTAAAAAATTTCCACCTAATTTAATTTTATCGTTACTTTTTGTGCACTTTTAGATCAATAAACCAATAATTTTATAAATCAATAATATAACAACTTTGATTTTGACGTCTTTCATGGATCAAAAGATTTTATAGATCTTTATTTTCTCTGACTAGTATTTCCCACATCACAATGGATTTTCTTTTTTTCTTAATAAAAGGGGAGGGTAGGAGGGTGTACGGACCTTCAGAGAAGGGGTTTATTATCATGCTATATCCTTTATACATGTTATATTTATTCTGGTGGGCTTCTTGTACAAGCTTTTTCCACCATTTTCTCTCTGTAATTTTCATTATATTTTTTATATAATTTATTACTTATTTTTGTTGCATTGTATTGTCTTCACCGTTTTGTTGTTATGTAAATATTATGAGAAGATGGAAAAATAAATTGAATTGAATTGAAAAAAGCGAGAAGAAAAAAAATTGACAAACCATGCACATAGTGTAAATACTTTTCGCGATACCGGTATGGTACGGTACGATGCCAATGCATTTATTACTCATTCTTTTACGTCTGAACATGGCAGATTGAAAAGTTAAAGCATTTTAAAGGAGTTAATGCCTAACCTTATCGAAGCCGTTATGCATTACGCCTACACCGTAGGCCTATTCAACTAATAGCGTTAACGATGGGCCGGTGTAACGTGCTAATCTGAAGGCCGTGCTAATCTGAAGGCCGTGCTAATCTGAAGGCCGTGCTAATCTGAAGGCCGTGCTAATCTGAAGGCCGTGCTAATCTGAAGGCCGTGCTAATCTGAAGGCGTGCTAATCTGAAGGCCGTGCTAATCTGAAGGCCGTGCTAATCTGAAGGCCGTGCTAATCTGAAGGCCGTGCTAATCTGAAGGCCGTGCTAATCTGAAGGCGTGCTAATCTGAAGGCCGTGCTAATCTGAAGGCGTGCTAATCTGAAGGCCGTGCTAATCTGAAGGCCGTGCTAATCTGAAGGCCGTGCTAATCTGAAGGCCGTGCTAATCTGAAGGCCGTGCTAATCTGAAGGCCGTGCTAATCTGAAGGCCGTGCTAATCTGAAGGCCGTGCTAATCTGAGGTAAATTGGATAATCCAGGAATTAATTTTCTACGGAATCTTCAACGTGCCGCAAGATTTTAATTGCGGTTCGGCTCCGTGGTTAAGATGAAAATCGAAATGAAATGTTTTTTGTTATTTTGGATGATGCTGTTGCTTGGATCTGGCAGTTGAAAGGATCATAAAAGGTTTTAAGTTGAATTGTATTTTTTTTTTTTCTTGGAGGAGGAGGGGGAGGAAGGGGAGGGAGGAGGAAGGGAGGAGAGAAGGAGGGGGGAGGTAGGTAGGGAGAAAGGGAAGGAGGAAAGAAGGGAGGGAGGAGGGAGGGGAGGGAGGAAGGGGAGGGAAAGAGGGAGAAAGGGAGGGGAGAGAAGGAGGGGGGGAGGGGAGGTAGGTAGGGAGAAATGGAAGAAGGGAGGAAAGAGGAGGAGAGGGGAGGAAGGGGAGGAGAGGAGAAAGGGAGGGGGGAAGGGTGGGAGGGAGGAAGGAAGGGAGGAGGGAGGGGGGAGAGGGAGGGAGGGAGGAAGGAAGGGAGGGGAGGACGGGAGGGAGGGAAGGATGGGGAGGGAGGAGGGGGAGGGAGGGGAGGGAAGGGGAGGGAGGGGGGGGAGGGGAGGGAGGAGGGAGTGAAAAAAAAAAGAAATCCCGGTGACAAATCGAAAAAATACACTGGTAAATGAAGTTCCCATTAAAAGTTGCTGCTATAAAATATCATCAATAATTATGGAATATTATGGGACATTTATTTGTAATTTGTTTGTGGAAAATATCGTTTTCTGAAATCTTGTGCTAGTTTTTGAAATTTTGAACAGTTTTCGGACAATTTTGGCAAATGTTCCGTTAAATTTTGACCATTTAAATGAGCCATTACATTAAAGACGTTATAATTTTGAACAACCTTAGGCAATTTTCTGGAAAGTTTGACCAACTTTCGGGAATTTTTATTACATTTTTTAACTTTATTTTATGTAAACAATTTCAAATTTCACTTCCTATCCCGGAAGAAAGCATGCAACTCAGGTGAAATCATGGAGGAACTGTCTCCTCCCCCTCCCCCTCCTCGCTTTGTACGTCTCCTGCATAACAGATAGCCATATTTTATTGGGGGGCGCACAGTCTATTTGGTAGACCCCAAAGGAAAAAAAAAAAAAAAAAAAAAAATTTAAGCTTTGTAAAAGTTGAGCAGATTTGAGCTGTTGCATTCTTTGCACAGTATTTAAAAGTCACTGCTTTTAAAAGTAGTACTATTTAAGAGCTTTCAGGATACGCACGGGAAAAGTACATGTTTACCTCACTGAGGCTAAGACCTTTCCGCGGGAGGTGGGGAAATACGGACATTTGGGGAATTGGTGTGCTGGTGGAGATATTGTGGTGTGGGAATGCATTCGATTGTCTTTGGGTTGTAATGTAGCTTAATTTGAAGTAGTCGGAAAGCTCGGTTTGAATGTTGAGTGATTTTGGCAAGACATGGACGTACTGTGACCTTATGTTTTTTTCTAATGATAGTCACTTATTCAGAAAATGTCAAGTTTGAACTAATAGATGTTTGGGAAGTGCAAGAATCGCGCCGTGTCAGAAACTCACAGGACGCGGTAATGTATACTTAAAATGTATATAGAACAGGCAAAAATCCCCCTCTTTCCCTTTTCTTTTTGTGATAATAATGATGATGATGATGATGATGATGATGATGATGATGATGATGATGATGATGATGATGATGATGATGATGATGATGATGCTGGTGGTGATAATGAACTGCTGATGATGATGATGATGATGATGATGATGATGATGATGATGATGATGATGATGATGATGATGATGATGATGATCATGATGATGATCATCATCATCATCATCATCATGATGATGATCATGATCACCATCATCATCATCATCATATTATGATGATGATGATGATGATGATGATGTACTGCTGATGATGATCACGATGATGATGATGACAAAAGACAACAAAAACAACAAGAACAACAACAACAACATCACAATTATTGTCACTTTGTATTGATGTTTTTTATCAATTTTCATCAATGTCAGCACCAACTTTCAGGAAATAAGTGATTTCAAAAAATACACAATAGCAGCAGGTACGAAACTTAAATGTAATTTTACACTGGAATGTATCTTCATCTCTGAATTGTAAGAACCAATCAAAAAGAGTCACTGTTCTGTTTAAAAAAATTTAATCCTACCAACAAATAAACCTTTGCTTATTCAAAAGAATGTGTCCCCACTCCCGATTCTCGTAAGAAATATGATGGCATAAGACTAAAAATTCGTCACTGCCAGTGGTGTAGCTAAGGCCATACGGGCCGGGCGAGTGGGGCCCTGCAGGATCCTATGGTATAAATATTTTAATCAAACTACGAGGCCCTGTACGAGCCGTTTTTACGGCCGGGCTGGGCCACTGTCCTGGTCATTGCTACTGTAAAATTAGCCAAATTCATCAGTTTCTGGATTTAAAAAAAAAATTCAGTTGAACAACGTTTTTAATGTTGTACCAAAATATTGGCATAATCACTTTGATTATTTAGGTAAATTATATAATAATTTGTTGTGAAATGTTATAGATTCATGTGCAATGAGTGCCAGCGACGGGGCGTGGGCGTGAGGTACTTTATTGAGTACACAACACCGTCCCTCTCTCACTTCATGTTATCATGGTTATCGGTGACACAATCAATCTCCAGCCACTGTCATATGTACTGCGCTTATATTTGTTAAAGCATGTTACTCGCATTTAAATTGAATTAATCAGTATACAATTCACAAGATGTAACTAATTTAACTCGATGTATATGTAGGTCTAAATATTTAGATTGGAATTGTTTGGTTACAATAAAGTGAGTGAAATGGAAGTATTTGAAATGAAATGATTGGAGAAAATGCCCAAAAAGGTGATTGCGAGATAACCAAAAAAAAACGCCCCGACGCACGGGGTTACGACCTGCTATATCAACTTAGCTAAAAAACATACCCCAAATTGATTTAATCCACTATTATATCAAATCATTAAATCATAATAATATTTTAGTAAAAAAGTTGATACGATATAACATCACACATGTACTTACGACTATTGGTTTGTATCTGACCGTCGGCATCTTAATCACGGAGGGAGACATCTGGCATTTCGGGCACTCTGCGATCTATGTGTTTATGTAAATATGTTCAAGACACTTGTTAAAAGTTGTAGCATATATTACAAGAATGTGAGAAGAGAGTACTTGGATCTTGGAATCAATTTAAAGGATGAGTTCAGGGGTCAAGTAAATTTATTTCTGATAAACAAGATGGTAAAAAAAGCATTCAAAAATCTAATCCGCTAAGGAGATTTATAAGTTTGAAATTTGGAATCATTTGTGTAGAAACGATTGAAACAAACTAGTTGTGATGTCATAGCCTCAGATTCCTCAAAAGTTTTTATGTAGTCTATCATATTTTGTCCTGCAATTTTGTGGCTTAAAAACCATGGGACATGTCAAAAAAGTAATAAAGCGAAATTTAGTAAGATATTTATAATTAACCATCTAAAGAAAGTTCTACGGAATATAATCTTAATAGTAAAAAAATGAAAAAATGTTCTTTAAAATACATTGCGCAAATAAAACTCTTATTCATTACGCAAATTTGTTTAAAGAGGCGGCAGTGATATACCTTTTGTTTAATATACGTCGAAAAGTTCGGCCAATGCAAGCGTTCTGCGATTTTGCAACGAACTGAGTTATATCCAGAATGTCTTCCCATTGGCGAATTGTGGAATTGCTTAAATAAATCCTCTTTCTCCTTCGCCCTCACTACTCTCATTTCCGTTTTTCCATAGTGAAGAATTCCGTCTGTTAATAAAATAACAAAAGTATATTACAGAAATATAAAATAATAATACAATTCCTTTCAAAACTATTCGCAGCAAAAAGAGTCCTTTCTAGTGCGAGAAAGATAAACATTTGAAGCTAATCTGTAGGGCATTAACCACTTCCTTAACATGACATAAAATTGTTAAAGGGTTGGTAGTGGTTAAGCATGTCCATCTTTTATGAAAGAGGACTTAAAAAGACACAAAATGCTAAAGAAAGCGTTCAAAAATCTTATTCTGCAGTTAAAGCTCTGTGTCATCTGTGTAGAAATGACTGACCAGTCTAATATGGAAAGTTTCCGTCATCATCCTCACATTCTTAACAAGTTTTGATAACCAATATTAATATCATTTTCCCTCAAACTTTCTTCAGGCGGTATGATTCAGTGTTACTACTTTTTGACATATCCCATGGTTTTTAGTCACAAAATCGCAGGACAAAATGTGTTGGAATACATCAAGACTTTTAAGGAATCTGAGGCTATGATATCACAACTAGTCTCATTTCAGTCGTTTATACACGAAATATAACAAATTTAATACTTAGATATTATCTTAACGGAATAAGATTTTTAGATGCTTTCTTTACAATTTTGTTTCTTTGTAAGTTCTCCAAGTCATCGGGTCGACATACGTCCAGATGTCGTCCTCAGGTGGAGAGTGAAATTTTAGGCCGATTTTTTAACCCTAGGCCATACAACTATTTGTTTTCCCCAGCATGCATTGAGTGATACAAGTCACTTTATTAAGAAAGAAAAAAATGTCGCTTCGATTTTTTCCTGTTCCAGATATATTGTGTACCTTGGTCAGTTGGTATTCACGATAATCTAAAGCTATCAGGAGAAACTCATTACCCATGTTGTCCTTAAAAAGGAAATGTTCTGAATATTGCCCGGAATATTAAAGAAAACTGATTAATATTGAGGAAAATTGGTTAAACAATTCGCGATGCCCGACTCGGCTAGATATCTGGGTCATGCCCTGCCGACTCGGCATGATGATGACAACATGATATAGTCAGGCAGAGACGTAAAAGTATAAAATGTACTTTTTAAATCAGTAATTTGTCGGAATCATGCCCGACTTGGCTAGAATTCCCGATAATTAAATGAAATTTCCTAAAATCGAAAATCTGCCTGGAAATGGAAGAAAATGTTCCGAGCATCGAAAAAAATTGTCTGAAAATAAAAAAAGAAAAGCCTGGAAAATAATTAAAGTTCCCTCAAATTGAAGTTAAAGTTCCTCAAATTGGCCCCAAATATAAAATATGCTAAAACTTCCCCAAAATCAAAAACCCGAAACATTTCCCGAAAATGAAAGTTATTTAAGAAGGATACCCTCCACCCCCCGCCCAAAGTGCCCGGAAATATTCCGAACATTGCTCAGAAAATTAAGGAAGGCTTTCTAATATTGAGGAAAATTGGCCAGAAAATTTGCGAAAATAGAAAAGCCTGCCCGAACTTTCCAAAAATCGAAGAAAATTGCCCGGAAATTAAGGAATGCTTTAGAAAATTGAAGAACATTACCCGAAAATTGCCCAAAAAGTTCGCTTAAATTTCCCGAAAATCGAAAACCCAACAAAATTCCTGGAAATAAAGGTTATTTCCCGAAGGCTACATAGGGTGTGTAATGTTAGCGCCCTTTACATAACCCCTTACGTTATAGCGTACTAACTTCAAACGTAGACAAAAATATTAACCACAAAAATCATAAAGTAATATTATAGGCTAATTGTTATTACCTGTTACGTAGTATTTGTTACATCTTCTTCTGAAGTTGTCCAAGCGCTTTATTTTCGATGGAACCTTATTTTCAGTCAAAAATTTAAACGTTTCTAAGTACTCGGAAGCTTCCATACTCGAAACTATGAAGCTTCTTTGGGCTCTTGCTTAAGATATGATGGGCCTCATATGCTGAGCTGAACGTACAATGAAACCATACCATTGTATATCCTGAGATCCACGTGCGTTAGCTGCACGTGCGTTAGCTCCGCGCGCAAAGCCCCAGTTAATGAGATTGCCACATGACATTTCTTCCGGCAGAGCCCCGCCCACCTTGCCTTATTTAGAATTTCGTGGAATTCGTCACTCACAACTGCTAAACTTGATGAATTACGCCCAAAGCAGATTGTCCGCGTAATTTATAGTCGGAATACGACGGTTCGAAAATTATTGAATTCAGTTTCGTTATCAAATATAGCGTTGTGTTGATCTAAAGAAATAGGCGTAGGAACAGGGCGTATAGGGATACGCCCCCCCCCCCTTCCCCCGCTTCCCCAATGTTCCAGTGACCTACATGTGCCCCCAACTAAGTCAATTTTCTTCAATTTTCGAATTTGTTTGTTCTATTTTCGGGTATATCATTTTTATTTTTGGGAACTTTTTATTTCATTATATATCGGATAATTATAGTCATTTTCGTGAATTGTTTGGCCAATTTCACAAAGTGTTTTGGTCGATTGTCGGAAAATTTCCTTCATTATGAAACAAGTATTTCGATTTTCGGAACAATTTCTTCCGTTCAAAATTTTTGGTCAATTTTCAGAACATTTCCGGGCGGTTTTCGGAAATGTTCACAAATTTTACCAACATTTAAGATTATTCAATCTCGGGAAGGGGGCACCCTGTTTTCTACGCATTGTCGCCTCTGCTCCCCCCTCTCAATTTTCAATGTTGCAGCCGAACAGGGCAAAAAGTATTAAACTCGAACCGTTTTTCTCACCCCCGCTTCCTACGCATCTGCCCCCACCCCTCCCCCGCACGCACCTTGGAAATATATTGTCTATAGCTAAACCACTGTGGTAAAACAAGAGTCAGGGCTATAATTAAAAGCCATCAGGCATATCATTATAATTAATCGGAAATGTTGCTCTTATTTCCCCCCCCCCCTCCTTCCTTTCACTTCTGGAAAAGCTTTTGGTTTCTGCTTATAGCACAATATGGCATCACTTTATTGTGTCAAATCTACGTTTCTCGTGATTTTGACCACAGATTAATGGTAATTGTTCAAACAAGCGTCGAATTCATGGTAGGTGCCCAGCCCCTTGAAGCTTGGCGTTTTTTTTAAATCAGAAATCCAATATAATAGTGTCAATTCCAAACTTAAGATCCCGTTAAGATATGTGTCTTTAGTTAAGGTGCAGGGATGATTTTTATGTTCCTGATGTACATAGACGCATGGGTAGATAGGTGCGTTTGAATTGTGGGTGGGGGATTTTTAAACGTTATGCTCACATGGCCAATCATACACACCAAGTGATATTCGAGCTGCATGGCACTGACAGACAGAGCGAATTGTCTGCCCATATGATAAAAGTGTCGATAGAAAGGAAGGCGTATTTGTCATAGCTCTCGTTTTATTGTAAATTTTACAAATCATTTTAGTCAACATTTTGGCAAATGTTTCAAATGTTCATCGACCTATGTTTTGCATTAATGTGATACAATTTTACAATATGTGGATCTTATATGTAAAGTTTATATGGAGTATCGCATTGTCATGAACCATGCAATAAATTCCCGTAATACAGGCTTTAAGAATTTGGTTTAGTCCAGTTTTAAAACAGGTTAATATCTTAAGAAATTGAAAATAATGTTTATAAACTTTGCTCGTTTTTAATTTTAAACAATCTAACACAGAAATTTTATAAAAAGATTTATTTCGATATTGTGTTTATATCTGTATTTAATGCACGGTTCAAAGGATTTTGGCTAGAGTAGAATGACTGGACTATATGCAAATAATCACTCCGCCTCAACATTAATTTTAGAATAACTAATGCATATAATTTTTGATGTTGGAGAAGCTCTCCACTTGGGTCAACTTGTCAGATATCTTTGCTGAATACTGATTTTTGAGTCTCTTAAAAATTGCGATCTCACTTTTCGCCCCTGATAGCTTAAATGACAAAACAACCAAATATCATAATAAAGAGTCACGTGATGAAATCCCTCTATGAAGAAAATGAAACTCTGAATTTTAGAAAACATATACTCATATCATTACCAAAATCGACGTGAAAAGACTTAGCCCTCAGTACAAATCGTCTACGATCATGGCCTAATATAGAGCCATAATTAAGAGCCTGAGGAATGGGCGTTTTTTTTTTATATCAAAGAATGGTAGAAAAGACATAGTAAAGCATTTACATGCTCTTAAATATGCTCTTAAATATGCTCTTAAAAAAGGTGCATCGCTCCTTAAACTTCACCGGGGATCCGCCTTACGCAGACTCCAGTCTTGAATACCAACTTATTTCCTCTCCCAGTCGCCACTACTTCCAGGGCTTCGTTTCTAGCCTTAAACACACTTTTAAGCAAAATTCTGTTCCCACAATTACGAGAAGCGCAACCCTGAATTTTACACAGTATTCTTCTATCAAAATTACAGAAAAAGCAGGGCTTCCGGAGCGGCGCCCATGGACCCTACCAGGCCCTCGCTATTAATCAATTTCCAAAGCGGTACCGTTTAAATGGTGCATGCGAATTTAGATCTATGTGCCCAATATTTTACTCTTATGAGCATTTTTTTGGGGGGGAAGGGTGGGGGAAGCGCCAAAACGCCATTGTCCGTCCCAAGCAAAATATGACCCAACACGTCACTGCTAGCCACTATGGTTCTTGGCAGTTCTCGGCAATATCTAAAGAATATTGAGCCACAATCCCGAAGGAATGGAGCGAAAAAGTAAACAAAAAAGGTCATCAACATTGTTTTGAAATAAATATGAACAGGTAGAGATTTTTATATTCACGAACAAGAGCCGTAAAGTCTTTAAATTGCTATATAACAAGCGCTACTGCAATGACGGCCGCTACTGTAAGGACGGCCGCCACTGTAAGGACGGCCGCCACTGTAAGGACGGCCGCCACTGTAAGGACGGCCGCCACTGTAAGGACGGCCGCCACTGTAAGGACGGCCGCCACTGTAAGGACGGCCGCCACTGTAAGGACGGCCGCCACTGTAAGGACGGCCGCCACTGCGACGGCCGCCACTGTAAGGACGACCGCCACTGTAAGGACGACCGCCACTGTAAGGACGGCCGACACTGTAAGGACGGCCGACCACTGTAAGGACGGCCCCCACTGTAACGACGGCCGCCACTGTAAGGACGGCCGGCCGCCACTGTAACGACGCACCCCACTGTAACGACGCACCCCACTGTAAAGACGCACCCCACTGTAAAGACGCACCCCACTGTAAGGACGGCCGGCCGCCACTGTAACGACGCACCCCACTGTAACGACGCACCCCACTGTAAAGACGCACCCCACTGTAAAGACGCACCCCACTGTAAGGACGGCCCCCACTGTAACGACGGCCGCCACTGTAACGACGGCCTCCAATGTAACGACGACCCCCACTGTAACGACGGCCCCCACTGTAAGGACGGCCGGCCGCCACTGTAACGACGCACCCCACTGTAACGACGCACCCCACTGTAAAGACGCACCCCACTGTAAAGACGCACCCCACTGTAAACGGCCGCCACTGACGCACCCCACTGTAAAGACGCACCCCACTGTAAAGATGCACCCCACTGTAAGGACGGCCGCCACTGTAACGACGGCCGCCACTGTAACGACGGCCCCCAATGTAACGACGGCCCCCACTGTAACGACGGCCCCCACTGTAACGATGACCCCCACTGTAACGACGGCCCCCACTGTAACGACGGCCGCCACTGTAACGACGGCCCTCACTGTAACGATGACCCCCACTGTAACGACGGCCGCCACTGTAATAACAACCGCTATTGTAAAAATCATTGTATAGGCTGGATATGAACTTCATTAACCATATTAAAAACCTATGACATATTTGTATACATAAATTATGTACTGGTACGGTGGGCACTTCATTTGGACCAGCACTATTTGGTAGTATTGTCTTGCTGTATGATGAGCTATTTAACACAAAGCTCACTAACAGCAAGTTTCTTTCATGTCAATTGGAGAGCAAAATTTACTTTCATCAATGGGTATGATAAATCAATTTTTGTTATGATTTTCTTATTAAAACAAAACCAGAAGCAAAGGGTTTTGTGGTTCCGATGCTTTTTCTTCATACTGATCGATTTTGTATTAATTGTTAATGTCATTGCATATTATGAAATATTTGACATGATATGAATCGTTCTTGAAAAATCGTGTTTACAAGGGTTTTTTTAGCAAAATCATATTAAGCCCGACGTTTTTTATTTTTTAATGTTTATAAATTGACCATGTACGAACTAACTTACTAACACCATAATTCTACTAAATATGAATCAAAACAGTAATTGTTAAAATGTGAACATTTCAAGATTTTTACATTAAGCCCCGCCTACTTATTAATATGACATCGCCACCAAAAACAATAGGGCACATCTGCTGACCATCGACTATCAGTTGCCACACATGGCATAAATCCAGTATATTATTCTAAAGATATTGTGTTTACAAGCTCTTTTCAACAAAATTACATTAAGCCCCGCCCACTATGCCTATTGATGTAATTCAACATTTTTGTACCATGAAAATGTACGCACGTGCTAAGAAGATAATTACGCTAAATATGAAACAAAGCAGACATGCGATTTTGAAAATATGAGCATTTAAAAAAAATACATTAAGCCCCGCCTACTCAGTAATATGCATGAAATTACCACCAAAAACAATAGAGAATATATATGGACCATAGGCTATCTGTGTACTACATATGACATGAATCCGATGTATCGTTCTAGAGATATGGTGCTTACAAGCTTGCTGTCACAGATACATACATACACACATATACACACACCCGTATGCCAGCATGATTGCATAGGTTCATTATGCTATTAGCATTGGAACAAAAAGGTGGAAGATCTGTATCCTTCAGAACCCCCACGCCAATCCGGTGTATGGTTTCGATTCTGCTTTATAAGAATTCACTGTCCATTTTGCCATCAATTGGTCCACTAGTGAAAATTCCTGTAATGAAAAAATTGTTACAAATTAAAACAGAGGTGAACTTTTATCTTTCAATTTAAAACAAGAAAGCAATTCATTGAGTTGCTGATCTCATCACCTTAAGCATACAGCATAGTGGAGGAAATAGCTAATGATAATTACTATTGGAGTGGGTGGGGGGTTAAAAGGGATCACTAGCTCTGTGACCTTTGACCTTTTGACCCCAGCATTTACGGAACACAAGTTCATGTACCATATGTGATACAAACATAGGATTGGTATAGGTCTTGCACTTTCGAAATGTAAAGTGGCAAAAAGATTGTACAAATTAGTACACAATTACCCCCTAAAATCACATATTTGACCTCTGACCTCTGACCCTTATCACTGAAACAACTTCTGAAATTTTTAACATTTATCGTACCCCTACTGTATGACACAATTCATGCTCACGTCACACTTACCATTCCATAACTACAGGGGGAAATGGTGAAAAGTGGTCAATAGCTCTGTGTCCTTTGACCTTTTGACCCCAGAGCCTACGGGACACAAATTCACGTACCAAGGTATCATGGTACAACATAGGCTTCTTATAGGTCTTGTACTTTTTGAGTTCAAAATGGCGCCAAATTATGCATAAAAAGCACTTATTTGACCTTTTGACCTCCAATTATTTCTCAATTTTGTTAGAATGTTAAACCCTACCCATCTATGCAATTTGTAAAGAAACCAAGTAATTCCTTCAAAAGATACAGCCATCACAAAAAACTTGTTTCATTTGGCATATGACCTTTTGACCCAAGAGTTTACGGGACACTAGGTCATGTACTATAGTATCATGATACGAACATAGGATTGGTATAGGTCTTGCACTTTTGGAATTAAAAATGGCACTCAAATGTACAACTTAGTACATACATAATTACCCCCTAAAATCACATAATTTGACCTCTGACCTCTGACCCTTATCACTGAAACAACTTTTGAAATTGTTTACATTTATCGTACCCTACTGTATGTCACCATTCATGACACCATTCATGACCTTTTGACCCCAGAGTCTACGGGATACAAATTCATGTACCAAGGTATCATGGTACAACATAGGGCTGGTATAGGTCTTGTAATGTAGGAGTATAAAATGGCGCAAAATTTTGAATAAAAGCACTAATTTGACCTTTGACCCATGAACATTTTACCTGCAATTATTATTGTTTTTTGTTAGAATGTTAAATACTACCCACCTATGCAATTTGTAAAGATACCAAGTAATTCCTTTAAAGATGCAGCCGTCACCAAAAACTTGTTTCATTTGACCTGTGACTTGTGTACCTTGGATACAAAAGTACCGGGCCAGGGTACCCGTCCACCAATTTTGATTCATGTGTGTATTACAGCTTTTGTTGCATACGCACGTACATACATACATACATACATACATACATACATACATACATACATACATACATACATACATACACCCATACATACATGCATACATATACATACATACATACATACATACATACATACATACATACATACATACATACATACATACATACATCCATACATACATACATCTATACATACATACATACATACATACATACATACATACATACATACATACATACATACATACATACATACATACATACTTACATACATACATACATACCTACACACACACATACATACATACATATATACATATATATATACATACATACATACATACATACATACATACATACATACATACATACATACATACATACATACATACATACACACATACATACACACACACACACATACATGCATACATACATACATACATACATACATACATACATACATACATACATACATACATACATACATACATACATACATACATACATACACCATACATACATACATGCATAGGCACACCATGCACACACATACACACACACTCACCAAACAAACAAAAGCAAAAAACAGGTCCTTAAAGGTGAAAAGGCTCATAGATTGTGATAAAAGGTCTATAAATTTCGGTAAAAGGCCAAGATTTAAGGGCAATTTTTTTTTTTGCTCGTGTCAATAAAATTAAGCCACCAAACAATTTAAGACTTCCATGTTGACGTAATTCTGTAAAAATTGAAGCCATCAGCAATTGTTTTCATTCTATAACACCTCGACTCTTTATGTCAGAAACGATTTTGTTCTTTTGATGCATGGACAAAATTTCCTTTTAAGCAAGACCTGTCCCTGTATGGACATACTGATGGAAGCTATAAATGCTGTCTCTTTTGGCTAGGTAATAATAATTAGCAACAAAAAATGATTCCCACCAAATCGAAAATTGTCACTGGGTTTCTTTTCATTCTTAGAATCGTATATTTATATGAAGTGTTCTATAAATATTTTGCAGCAATTAGGCCGTAGGACGTACGCAGTCAGGGGCTTAGTTTTTAAGTTTTCCTGCAATGTGAAAGACATACTTGATGCATGACATGCCTAGGCAAAAATTATATCTTAAAAGCTTATTTCTTTCTCAAGTTATCCATGTTTATACTTGTAAGATGCAGACATGTGGCTACCATGTTGTGTTGAAATATCCCACTGATTTCATCATCAATCAGTAGGCAAAAATCCCAAACATTTTCCAGTTACAAAATGGAAAAAATTCACTGGTAAATTGCACTGGTATCCTTTAAAAGCTGCTGATAATCGGAAAATCTCCTTCAACAGTTAAATATTCTGTAAAAGTTTTTTTAATTTTCTTTGTTTTCGAAAAATTTCCTGCATTTTCGGGAATTTTCTTCAATTTCGGGAAATTTAACAAACATTTTTTATCATTTTACCACATTTTTAACTTTTGTGTTAATAACTTCCCAGTTTTAGCTCCCAACCGGAAAGAAAGCATGACACCGGAAGGTGAAATCCTCTCGGAGGTAGCTTGCCCCCCCCTCCCGCTTTCTACCCCTCTGTTTATAATGCATTTTATTTTATTATTATTATTATTATTATTATTATTATTATTATTATTATTATTATTATTATTATTATTATTATTATTATTATTATTATTATTATTATTTTATTATTACTGAAATTTCTTTTACTGATATGAAGTTATGAAGGCTGATGTTAGTAAATTCAGATACAAATAAAAGTTCATAGACCCATGCAATGGATTTTTATTTTTATGAGCTGGATGATTTGAAATAGATTTTTAATTGTTTAAAAAGAATACATTATGAAGAACTGTGTTGATGATATCATTTACAGAGGACGGTATGAACAAAATAGCTGCTGCTCCCATGTAACTTATTTCTGACAGAATTAATATTTTTAATAATTGGAAAAGATTGCTTTGGAAAATGTGGAATTTGAACAAATACCTAATAATTGTTGCTTGTATGCATAGCAAAGGAAGGAAAGGCCAGACTTTTCTTGTCGCCTTTAAATTTAGCATAGATTGATTGAATATAGATTCCTGATAACAAATTCCATTGTCCCCAAACATGACAGTTGCATAAATGTTAAAAACAGAAAAAACAAAGGCTAATTTATCATGATTTTAACCCGTGTATACTAGTTCTACAAAACAAACAAAATTCTGAATAGGTATAAGAATGAATTGTGTATTTTTTAAATCTTTTTTATCATGCGTTATAAAACCTGTACAACAAACCAGAAAAAGGCCATGTTGAAACAGAAAAAGAAATTACTTTTTACGATTTTGATATTTTTCATTTACATTCATTTCCAGTAGCTAATAGATTCTATGAATTAAACTTTTACTTATTGTATGTTTCTTAAGAAACTTGAAAAACATGAAAAACGTTCATGATTGTTAACCTTAATCATCCGGCCTGTATCTTACCTTCATTATTGGACAATGAAATCAACTTAACAATGTTGGCACCTTTACCATTTACATCGTTCTATGCTTCAGATTCCAATTTCTTACAGCAGTCTGATTGCATTTCTGAGTTTGGCTAAGTTTGGCATCCTTCTGCATGCCGAGTTCGTTTAATCGCCTTTGTCTGCCTCTAATAAAAGGTTACCACAAATCAGTTGATTTCACCCTTTTAACCATCTCATTGTTGCATGCTGCTCTGTCCTACTTGTATCTATTTGCATGACATATAACACATCTCCTCCGGGAACATGACATATGACGCTTATACTTCCCACTCTTGATGTCTGATCAGGGCATATACTCAGAGAAACTCTCCTTTGTCTTGAATTGTTACTCGTTCATCAGCAGGCGGTCTTGTTCCCTCATCTGCGTGGAACACCAGACGGAATAATGCATTCAAAATAAGCGATGTGTTTAAGGAGAAAACATTTCTATGATACATTTCGAAATAAGTATGATATTGTCAAATAATATCTAATCAATATCTAATCTTTTTGTACATTAATAAGGCTCTTTCTTCGATTTAATGAGCAATAAGTCAATAGTTGATAAATAGTAGAAAAGAAGACTAAGACACCAAATGAAAAGATTTCTAAAAACGCGCACCAAACCATCACTTACTTTGAGGTATTTTCTGCAAAGAATACTTTTTTGAGAAGGAAAAAAAACAAGCAAAGGAAAGACTGACAGATTGAGAAACCTTTATGATCAATTAAGTTAAATCAAATTCAAAAGAAAATGTATATGACATCCTAATAAAACCACACAATCAAAGTTTTGTATCAGCGTTTCTATACACCTTTACTGTTTATATTTTCTCGATTGGTTTAAAGTTCTTTGCCAAAGTAATCTGACTTTAAGATAGTAATCCCTACTAAACCCCCTTGTCTAACGCCGGTCTTAATCACAAATTCCTCAGTAAGGTGCAGCACAGATTGACAGAAGAATATAATCTATAAAGAAAATAGAGGTAATTACAAATTTGAAATCCTGACTAATGACCGTATAGTGAACGAAATATACTTTCAGGGGGTGGACGGAATTCAGGTCACTTACTGTAGGCTATACATGTAGTGCCCATTACGATTTCTACTTGGAGGGATCACTTATCATTACATTCAATGGGAATTTAACCAAACTAACCATACAACAAAACTTCTGTATAAAATTAATATTTCTTGAAATATGTTTGAGACCAATTTCTATCATATCAGCTCGTTTTGATCTCTACATAAATTTGGAATTTTCTGACTAAAAGTCAGGTAAAATGGTGACCATTTTGAGCAACTTAGGGAATAAAGTAAACTACATTACATAATTTGACTCTACTTTTAAAGTCAATGTCAGAATGTAGAGCTATTGATAAGACAATTATTAAAAACATAGTTTGAAGTCATAAAATTTCTGCAGAAATTGCAAAATTAGAGCAAAAATATTGTAAGATTGTTTACCTTCATGTTTTTATTTCCATTTGTATACGTTCTTTGCCATTTTCCTGTGATTCGCTCATAGGACTGTGTACAGTCTATATTTCAGACTATATTGTTTTGTACATTTTTATGTCTTTAATTATTGTTGCTTAGGTCAAATCTTTACGTGATTGTTATATTTGTTTGATGAGCTACAGAGGCTTCTACTGTGACTCACTGAAGTAGCAATTAATTACATGATGGTTAGCATTCAGAAGGATGAGCCACGACGTTTAAGTTAAGAATATATTGGTGCGTGTATTGATTGGAAATTTGGCAGCATTTCCCAAAATGTTAAGAAAATTTCCCGAAATATGAGGATAATTCCCCCTCCCCCCAAAAATATATATATATATATATATTATATATATATATATATATATATATATATATATATATATATATATATATATATATATATATATATATATATATATATATATATATATATATATATATATATATATATATATATATATATATACATATATATATATATATATATATATATATATATATATATATATATATATATATATATATATATATATATATATATATATATATATATATATTTATACATATATATATATACATATATATATATATATATATATATATATATATATATATATATATATATATATATATATATATATATATATATATATATATATATATATATATATATATATATATATATATATATATATATATATATATATATATATATATATATATATATATATATATATATATATATATATATATATATATATATATATATATATACCTAACATCGCCGATGCAAGGGCGCGAATCTTTTGTTTCCCCCTGCCACCACGCCACTGGTAATGAACCATGGTATAAGTGAGTGTTTGTCTCACTTCGATTATCAGATCACCCACGCAAGCCTCCAAAAGAGCTTACGAATCTAGCATCAAGATGGAATATAGGCTAAAACATCGGCGACTTGATGACTATGAAATGATTCGAGCACAGAGAGACGATGTAGGCCTAGCCTAATGTCAGAATGTTTCTCTGGGGAGGAAATGGTTGGAGAAGAAGAAAAAAAAGAGTCAAGGCGAATTCAACAGTGCATTAATTGTATAGTGTGTGTGTGTCAACAAAATATTGACAGAGTTAAAAGTATTTGAAACGCATTCAGGTTCTTGGTTTGGTTAGAAGCTAGTTCTGACCCTCCCCATTATCCTTTACCGTCTGTCATACCTTCCTCTGGATCCCGTTTTCCTTACTCTCCCGGTCTCCCTTGCCTCCAGTTCCTCATCACTTCCCATTCCACTCTCTACTTCCTCGTTCCGTTTCCTCTCTCTCTCGGCCTCCCAACCCTGCGCCCTTCCCAAGTTCCCCTCCCGGTCCCGTCTTGCCGCGTGTAGTATGACCTCCGTGTCAGTGCGGTAAAACTTCAGCTTTCTAATTTAACGTCCTGGGTTCGATTCCAAACCAGTGCTCCAAGACTGGTTAATAATACGGTCGTGGGAGTCTTGACGTAAATACCGGGCGTAAATATTCCAATTGAGGTCTGTTGCGACGTTATATCATAGGATATTTCTTTGACGAAAGTCTAGTAGCCTAAGATTCCAGACCTGTGTTAAATAATTCGTGACCCTCGGCCTTAAAGTGAAAGCGAAAAGCCCGATTACACTGCTTATCCAGCCTGTTCTTAAACAAATTTAGATTGCATGCTTCCACGACCTCCGTCAGGTAAATTATTCCATAACTTGCAAATCCGGTTGGAGAAAATTTGTTGTCGAACGCTGGTAAATGAATATGATCATATCGTGTACATCATCTGCTTAAAAATCATGCAGATATTCCCACTTTCCTCCTTGCTATGAAAACACATTTTTATACCAGCTGCACTTATTATTCTCCAGAGATTAATTAGTTCTGTAAACAATTTATCCACTCAATATTTATATTTATTGTGCTTGAGTGACATTAAAGGTCAATGTTGGTCAATTGTTTGTTTTACTGAACCACCGAAATTGGCCAAAAACGGCAATTGGGAAATAAAGGAGATGTACACAACATGATTGAAGAATTTTCCTGTTTTTAGATCTTCTTGTTCCAGTATTATTACGAATAGGTAATAGATTTGCAACTCTTGTATCAAATTTATGTGAGACCATTTTTTATACTTTAATCATATCACCTCTTGCTCTTCTGTTAATGTTGGTAGTTTTCAGATTGTTAAGCCTGTCAGGATATGGCAGATTTAGTTAATTAATTACGCAAATGTGGGATAAGTTTGGAGGCTCTCCTTTGAACATTTTCGATCAATTCAATGTGTTTTTTCTTGGATGGGTGCCAGACACAGTTTGAAAATCGATGAGGTCTTACAAATGTCTTGTATAGTTGTAAACTCTACAAGGTCGGGGTTGTAGTTTTAAACCTTGATAAACCAACCACTTATTCGATCGAGGTCTGTTCCATTGGGCAGCGCAGGATCAAATATCAGCAAAACAGTTTGGTTGGCAGAGGTGCAGACTTCGTACACTTAGCAATCAAAGTTAACTAAAACACACAAAAACCAAAGCTGTTTCCGAAGAATCTTTCATATGCACTAGTTAAAAAAGCGTTTTGTTGTCAAAGCGATCGATCATGAAAAGAGTCAACGAAGTTAAGTGGGTGCCTGTTTTAGTGTTTATTTGCTGAATACAATTTGGAACATGGAAATGTGATCCAAATTTTGGAATGCTTTACATTTGGAACGGTAAGTCCTTATAGTTTTGCATCATCTTTTGTCTACAATCTTTAATAAAAATATAAATTTTCAAATTGAAAGTGTGTACATAGTTCTAGTCTGTATACTAGTTTCACGAATAAAGATCTATTTTTTTTTGTTCCTGCCATTGTCACATAAATAAGCCTAACGTACATGTACGCTAATGATACTTGATAGAAAGGGACTAAGCCACAGGTTTGCAGCCTTGCAGCTATTAGTTATACACATCCCTCAGTATGGTTGACATTGGGATTGCTGTACGACTACGAGGCTTGTCCAGACTGCTATGTTTTAATTTTGCACGGGCAAGTGACCCATGATTTCTAGCCGATGCTTGGCCCAGAAAGGCTGAATTTCACAGAAATTTGCACACTTGAATGTTCGTCAGGTTTTGCATAACCATGCGGGCTTTGCGTTAGTATTAGTTAGGCCAATTTGCTTCACATGCGCAGCCAGATCTATTTCTTTTTTTTTTACTCATACTCTTTACGCTCGGTTGGCATTTATGTCCTCTTGAACTTGGATTTTTGTCGACTTAACCAATTCAGATTCAGATAGCCAGCAAGTTGTGCATGGGCCAGGTGCCAAACCACAGAGCAAGCTGTGTGGGCCAGATCTTTTGTGCTGTAGGCAAACTCTACAGCCTGGCAACCAGTTTGTCAGTGAAAACAAAGCATACCATTACAGCCAGTGTAAAATTGGTCACCTTTGAGGCCTAAATCTCTACATTCGCTTGGGTATTTTTGCAGGAAATTGTTGCAAACGTGGAGGAAATATCGTATTAAAGATCATTTTGATGTTTGAAAATTTATATACTCTATGTATCATGTGTATGTAGGTAAAAATGTTATGTTCAGTTGTGCACAAATCATAGCATGTTTTCACCGACTATAGAGTCCCAGATGACCAAATACTCGAATAGTGATACAATTAATTACTGATATATACTTTTTACCACAATCATGGAAATGCAATCCATTCTCAAGAATCATACATTGAATTAATTTCATATGTGTACACATATAGCCCATGGTCCATAGATGTGCCCTATTGTTTTTGGTGGCAATGTCATGCATATTAATGAGTAGGCGGGGCTTAGTGTTAAAATTAAAATATTCATATGTTAACAGCCACATGATTGATTTGTTTCAAATTTGGTCTAATTATGTTGTTACCTAGTGTGTATATGTTCATGGTACAACAATGTTGAATTTCATTAATATGCATAGTGGGTGGGGCTTATCATGATTTTGTTGAAGAGAGCTTGTAAGCACAGTGATGTCAGATCAAATGGAAGATACACCACGATCTCAGAATTTGTTCAAATTTAGTATATGCAATTATTATCACTGAAAAAGGCCAAAATATTTTATTTTATTTTTTTATAGTGAAATCGGACCTATGGATCAAAAGTTATGGACCATCCAATATTGCAGAAAATCATAAAATTTTTAGAGACCCGTAACTCAAAAGGTGAAGGTCCAATTTTGATGGGAAGGTGCCATTTTAATGGTATTGAAATAGGGATTAAGAATCCATTGTCAGATTACAAGTAGGCAACATAAATAAATGATTGATCATTTGACCTTTACTGTGACCTTGGAAATGACCTTGTGAAACCATCTTGTTTTGCTCAAAATTTCAGATTATAAATTCTTTGATATCTTACCTATAGCTTGTAAAAAGTTAGGTTGTGTTTTTGCTTTAAATTATTTGTGTAACAGGCATTTAAAATGTTTCTGTTTTTTTCACAAATTTTTGTTTTAATATGCAGTACATGAAAATGGCATACCACACGATCAGATACGGTGGGAAAAAAATATGAAATCTTGATAATGGACATATCGTGACAGCTGTAATATTTATCATCCTGTAAAGTTGAAATAAAAAGTGAAAATAGCTTTATTACAGTTTTCTTACCCCACATAGATGTAAATGGGAGCATTATATTGTTATTTGCATTTCAGTTCTAGTAAGTAATTAGTTTTATTCCCTTATAAAGATTTGAGGTATTATAAATACCCTCATGTTTCCATATCCCTCCTGTCAGGGCTCAAAATTAGCATAAGCCTGCTAGCCTGGGGCTGGTTGATTTTACAAACAGTCTAGCACAATTTCAAGCCCATTGGGCTAGTCTTATAATCTAGTATGTTTCTGTGAGATGTAAAGAAATAGGATTGTGGAAAGTTCAATTGGGCTAGTGAAATATGGGAAAGTCCAATGGGTTAGTGGTAAACAAATACAAATTTTGAGCCCAAAACAGTCAAACAGAGTGATATAGGATACTATGATTTTATCATATCTTTGCTTATAGCCTACTGTAGGCCTTACAGTACTACCAGGGAAACATGAGTAAAGTATTTGGTCTTGTCATTAAGTGGGGTTTTATATTATTTGTGAGGTTGGTTATGTTGCAAGTTACAAGTAAAATCAAAAGTCCAAAATAGAATAAAAGCAGAAGTAACTTGTTGTAGTGCTTTTGTGTTTGTGTGGGTGTGTGTGTAGGGGGTATGGGGGGGGGGGGGGAACTATGCATGTAAAAGGGATACTGTATTTCTGTTAAATGTTTCACATGAAAGAATCATCAAATGACCTCCGGGAGCATATATATTTCCTGTGATTGAATAAAGTTAAATGGTAAAGTGTTTGCATTTATCATACCTGATTCTGTAGATATTTAAAGATTAAACTTACACCAAGCATTTAAACTTTCCAGTGTATTTCTGCATACAGTACTGTATGTCAAGGGTTAACTCACAACATTGTGAGGGTGTAACAAACAAATTGGGAATCAGTCTGGTATTATGCTATAACACTAACATGGTGTCTTTTTAAATGCTCTCTAACTGGTATAAAATTAAGTTTATAAATAACCCAGTAGTTTCTTATCTTTTCCTCTTACAGATTAAAGTTGGTGAATATTCTCCATGGTGCTAAGAAAAAGCTAAAAACCACAATGACAGCCAAGCAAGATATGGGGGAGCTTGATACTTCCTTCATGGCTAGTGCCACGGCTAACCGTATGGCTATGCAGTTTTTCCAAAAGTATGAAAGATTTGAAGTTCAAGAGATGCTCTCACAGACGTCCTATCATTGGTTTTTGTCCCAAGAGGAACACCGCCTTCCAGTTGAACCACCTCTTGGTTTGGTCATGACGATGAAACCGTTCCCCCAAGAAAAGTCTGATAAAGTCATCCTGATATTTGAAACCGATCCCTTAGTAGATGAACTTGACTTCAGGGAAGTTCATCAAGTGATTCGTGAGCTGGTGATGGGCATCTATGGTTTGAGTCAAATTCCATCCATCACATTAGAAGCTAACTTTGACAGGAGTACAACATGTCAGTTACCTCCTGCTTATAATGACAGTAAAGTAGGACAACTCCTAACAGATATAGACTACATGATGAAGGGCTTGTGGCATGGTGCTTATTTCCCAAAGGAAAAAAGGCTGAAGTTTTCTGAAAAATGGAGGTCCAGCTTGAATGTAAATGCCCTGGGAATGCCAGAGACTAAAAAGTTGCTCTTATCAGAATTTACCTTGACAGGTACTGTATGTGATTGTTGAACTATGTGATAAATTATTTAGATGTTAATTGTAACTGAAATGTGTCATGGTAGTGCGCTATACAACCTAAGACCTGAGGTTTTTCTTGTAGAAATGAAATCTACAAATATCCTATTACAATCAGTTTAAATCTGCAACTTTACAGCATGTTTGTTTTTCAGATCTCACTATGCAAAATTTAGGAAAGAAATTAAAAATTTCATAAAGATTTGATTCTATCCTCCCTTTATTATTAAGTAGGTGAATCTTGTAATAATTTTTCAAATACACATGAAGTAGAAGCAGTCTGATCTCAGTGGGTAACCTGTTCCATGACTCAGAACAGTAGCAGCTGTGATCTGAAACCTTTTCCTCCAATACAGTAGCTGAGTGGGATAGGGAATTGGTACAAGATATGTGACATCATTGCTGGATCTGAATTGGCAGCAAACAAAACAGATTATATGCATCCCCAATTAGCAGGTTCATAGAGATGTAAAAGAGTTAACAAATGTTTGTTTGTTACAATATTTGTTTTCTCTTTGTATATGAGCAAGGGAAACTAATGAAAATGCCCTGATGTGGACAACACTACATTGTAACATGATTTTGGTAAGATAAAAAATGATTAGATATGATGCAAAAATTTGGGATTTTTGAATAATATAGCATCAGTACAATTAGTTGGGTGTTGTGTTGGCAAAGATTGTTGCTAACAGATTGAATTAAGTTATAAGTTTGATAAAAACCTAAAAATTAACTGAACTTTTGGAAAGTCAATACAACAGTGCATTTGTATAAATCCTAGTCAACTCCTAGATTTTTGCATGTAAATTGAGCTTTAGGGAATATTGACCATCTAGTATTTATACTTTAGCATTGTCATCCTGATTGACTCAAAAGAATTATCAGAACTCATGTTTGGAAAGCATTTGAAATTAAGGTTTTTGAAGATTCAGTTCTTTTGCCCATTACCATTTCAACAGAAAGATAGATGTACAGCATTGTAATGTTCTTCATTATCTGCATATGATATGCTTGTGCAGTGCTCTCTGTTAACGAAATGCAAGTTCCATTTTTATTTTTCTCGTTTTTTATAGGGATGATGGATGTGACCAAAGATGCAGATTACAGCCATATTTATGACGATATGAGGATGTTCCCTATGAGCAAGCAAGATGCAAACCAGGACAAGAGGCTTTTCATGCAGTATGTGGATGACATGGGACTCATTCAGACCTGGAGGCAGAAATCTGCCAAACAGCACAACAACCTCCTCCTCATTGATGCTTCTTGGGAAGTGACTGGTATTCTAAGGCTTCACGAGGACATGGTGGACCGGGAAACCTTTGAACGTCTTCAGACAAGACTTCAGGCTCATATAGATGTAATCCAGAGAAATTTGCATAACAAAGCAGAAATAAGAAGGGATCTGGAAATGCTCAAGATAATTAGTTATCTGATTCCTCTTTTCATAGGTATGAAGAGAAAGAATAAGATTCCAGATATTGAAAAACTCTTGCCACCTCTTACAGGTATGATTATTATATTGCTTATCTTGATCTGAATTAATAATAAACATTTAAACTTCCATCTTCATAACATACTTTTTCTTGGTGAGTATATGATGAGATTGAAAATTACTAGAAATCAGCTTCTGTGACCTGTTTGGTCTCAATGGGTGACCACATGTTGACCCTTTTTTCCTCCTCTCAATATACAGTACAGTCCTTTGCTCTTCTCAACATCAATGTTAGCCTCTTTTTTAGCCTCTTAAGGTTTTCGTGTCCCTTGCATGATGACTTTTGTAAAGGTGAATGCCATGAAGCTAGTATTGCATTATGTTTTGTAATCATCATATTACAGTATATATTTAGTACCAATATTTACTGGGGACTTCTCATGAAGTACTGATGTGTATTGTGTTGTGCAAGAAAAATCAATTACTTTATTGATTAAATTGAAACCTGAATATTGATTACAATTTAATAGATACATCACACAAAAGGGATTACAGTATACTCTCCACCAAAATCAGTTGCTGCACTTTTATTTTTGACATTTTTCAAACAAGTTTTGAACAAAAACATATGATGTATGTATGAAGAGTGCTTGATTACATGTAGCTCTCTGCAAAGAGCCACTAAAAACTTGATGTAGCATAATTTCACTACAGGTCTACACAAGTATAATACTCGTAATCAAGCCTGGAATAAATTTGGTTAATTTCTTTGCAGCTGATGAATGTAAAACTGAGAGGGAACTTCCACCACTGATAATTTCCAAAGATTTCCGCTGTCCAAACTTTGACTCTAGTGATGATTATATTCATCTCCACGGAGGAATCCAATTTGACGTTGAAACAGACAATGTTGAGCCTCTACCCGATGAGCTTATTGCAGAGTATGATGAAATTGAAAGAGAAGCTGCTGCTCATCTTCGTAAGATGACTGACAGAAGCATGCCCTACCAGGAGAGCTACCCCCTACCATCCAAAGAAATCAATGGAAAAAAGTGAGACCCATTTACTCTTTCTTGTATAAGGCTTTAAGCATTTCTAAGATGTTATAGTACATGTGGGTTGTTGTCATCAGTTCATTCTTTTATCTCACTGTTTGTTTGTCTCTGATGCCTGGTGTGGTGGTGGTGGGAGGAAGAGGGGGGGGGGGGGTTGGTCTTGGCCTATCCCATATTCCAGGTTTTTTTCATGAAGTGTTAATAACCCTTGTTGGGACTGAAATTGAGTGAAGCGCAGGTCAACTCTTTCTGGTTGTGGTCTAATCAGGGTTATGAGATACAATGGACTACATGGCAAGGAACTATTGGAATTGATAAACTTTTTGTCTTAAACATGATTTTACATAATAGTTTAATATTATAATGTAAGGGGTAGGAAAGAAACAACTAACGGATTCAGGTTTAAAAAAATTATGACAGATGATAGCTTGATAACTTACAGCCTCAATTTTTTCCACTTCAGATACCATTTCTTTGCTATTGACTTTGAGACATACTACCGTACCTCTCCACCTCAACCATTATGGGTTCATGCCTTCTACGAAAAAATCAAAGATCTGAAGCCTAAAAGACTTCCACTTCAAGACAACCACATGCATGAACAATTCAAGAAGATATATGGGTACAAACAAGCCATTAAATACAAGGTATGTAGCTCACAACATTCATATTTTACACTGTATGACAGGGCAGATTAAGACTGCCTTCCATGCCTTAATGTATTTGTTCTTGGTGATAAAAAATAGCCCTATTTGTATAACCATTTCCTAACAAACATCCCTTTGTGCTCGTCCTGTTTGGAATGCAGTAAAAAAATATCCTTTGGAATTTGCCCCTCTATTAAATGTTAAAGTTCAATCTGTACAAGCCAATGAAGGCTCATATAGGCCAGTGCTTGTATGAATTTTATACAAATCAGTAAAGAAAGGCAAGATCCATGTTTATTCTAAACTTTCACAAGTCATCACCACAGTTTTTTTAGTGATAAATTAGCATATAAAATGGCTGAAAAACTGTTTAATGAGAATATTCAAAAAATCAATCAAGTGTTTTACTCAACATTACTGTGATGTTATCTTTATTGTCAGCCAACTGTCTTTCATATCTGCAGTTACTTATAAATCAAGTATCTATGAATTGTTTATGCATATTCTATACATGTAAATGTAATAAAATGTAACAAAACTGTAAAATAACAAAACTTAAAAATGTTAAAATCGTATTATTTAGTAAGATTTGTCATATCTTTAAGGACAATGCTTCATCTCTCATAATTGCACTGCTTAACACATGACAGAAATCTTCCATGTTTTTAATTTTTTTAATTTTACTTACATTAAAAAGTAAACATTACAGTATTTGAAAAAAACATTTTTAATTTAAAGGAGCACTAGACCAAAAAGTTAGGGCGTATTTTTGGGGGGGTCCCAAAAAAAAAAAATGCTTATCTAGCACACAAGCTATAGCAAATTTCTGGTCAATATGAATATTCAAGTAACCGCTGCCCCTACGTCGTCTGTGGGCTATGGAGGCATGAAGTTTATTGATCTTTTGTGGATGATTTTTCAGTGAAATTCGCAAAACGAAGTGCCTTCACTTTTCAGTCTAGTGCTCCTTTAAGTAAAAGATACTCATTAAAAGGACTTGCAGAAATTGAGATATGAAAGAAAATGGATATCTCATTTGCAAAAGCTTAATGATTCTCATGATTTGAATTGTTTTTTTCTTCAAACTTCTAGAATCACCATGCTGGTTTACGGGAGTCAGCCATCAGAGGAATGGTGTCAGTATTTCACACCCTTGCCAGAAAGAGTGCCCCTTCCCAGCTGGGTAAACAAGATGAAAGTGGGTACTCATTAGCTCATTATGCAGCTAAGTACAACAGATCACACATATTGCAACTTTTGGTGGGTCAGGGTCAAGATATGAACCAGAGACGATTTCATCTCACTTCAAGTGTGGGTAAGGACTTAAAGAGCATTCTCCTTCTCTCCCTAATTTGTATCTGTGGGTATGCACTTTAGGATCACTTTTGTGATACACAGAGACTGTCGTGCTTTACAGGCTAATTAATAGGAAGCATTATTTTATCATAGCTCCTTCAAACAGAATCTTCAGAGTCCCATTCATGCAATTTTTGAGAAGAAAAACAATCCTGAATTTATGTTTTGAAGACAAAATATTTGTGTGAGAGTATATTTTGTCAAAACAATGGAAGAATTTGGAACAGAAGGGCTGGTTTAAAAAGGGTTTAAACATCATGCGTACACTAAGTGTTGCTCTGTTTTACTCTGCTCATATCTCCCATTCTATTTTCTACTAGGTAATCACTCATGAGCTTACTCTCCAACTGAGAGATTAAAAACCTTCTAATCACATTATGAACCTAATCAAGTCAAACTAAGTGACTCTTACCCTTATTGATCAGCTGAAAGTTGGTATTATATGTACAGTAGAATCCAATATATATTGTATGCTAGGTACAAAAATACAATCCTATTTAGGTGAGTCTGTCCCGTTAAAGTCCAACTAATATAAGCAACGCTTATTATCAGATTAAGAATTCAATAGTGAATTCTTCATGGACAATCATAACCCAAATCAGGATAAGTATATTAAAGAAATATTTCACCTCTTTAATCCCTTGTCAGTCTATTTTATTCACCATTGTTATCAACAGCAACATTTACAGACACCCTTGATTTGTGGTGCACTACACCAGGTATAGATCACATGATGTGCAGGTGGTGGTAGCTGGTGCATTGTGGGTTTTTGGTGTGTTTTGATGTTTGTAGTTTTTTAGTTGATTTTTTCCTTTTATCAAAAGATTAGTTTGTGGTCAGGCATGTTCATCTTACATCACAATGAAAGGAACAAAATGGTACAGAAAGTGCCCAAAAATCATTTTCTGTTAGAGGAGATGTCTTACGAGAGTTTAAAGTTATAACAATGTATACAGAATTTAGTGTTATCACACTTTAAGCGACATCACAGCTCTCCATTCCTCGGAAATCTTGTGTATTTCATCAATCAAAATGTATATTAAAATTTTTTAGTGTGCGACCATTGGATTTGTGACAGATCAGTTCTCAGATTGCAGCGTACAATTTTCCATCTGAAGGAGTAGTAAAAACTTCTATTTTGTTAAAAGCGCATTAAAAATAGTTGATGTCACTACTATATAGTAGGCTTTAGAACACTTGATATCTCCTGAACAAAACAAGGTGTAACAGTTTTTCACTTTTTTTTTCTTTCTTATTATACAAAAAAGACAAGTCTGACTGCTAATCTAATTCTTTAATGCAGATATGATAATTGGAATATGAAATCGTACTTCAACCACAAGCACAACTTTTTTAACTCCTCGCAATCTTGTGCTGCATAAATTCCTGAAGTTTCAGTGTCTTGGAATGTTTTTTTTTACTATCTATCTTCCTCATGGGTAGATATTATTTATGTATTTTGGGATCTTAATATAGTCATTAGAAATCAAAATGTTGTGTTTAATAATATCTTAATAGCAAAGTGATATGAACATATCCAAATAAAATGTGCGATAAAGAGAATGTTATATTTGCACATAACGTTTTCTTAATTTTCTTTGGGACCTCTGTCTGAGCTGATCACTGTGACCACATGGTATTTTTTAATCGTTTTTAAAATTATACATTACCTCTACTCCAAAATCTTGCTTTTTTACGAGGATGTGGCCGAGACTGCTTTCAATTGCAGCTCACTTTATGCAGTTGACCATCTCGTGGGCACAAACTTGACCATCTCCTGGGCACAAACTTGACCATCTCGTGGGCACAAACTTGACCATCTTGTGGGCACAAACTTGACCATCTCGTGGGCACAAACTTGACCATTTGTGGGCACAAACTTGACCATCATTTCTAAAAAGCAAAGAGTCAAAATACATATTTCTAAACTTTTGTTGTTTTACAAACATTTTTCCTAATTTATTCGTCTTTGCAATTTCTGAAAATGTAAAAGGGTATTCTTTGCCTGTTGACCAACTTTTAACCATCTTCATATTTGACCAACCCTGTAATTTTCAAAATGAGTAAAAAAGGTCAGACACAGATCTAATATCTGTCCCTTGGTGATGTGGCCTTTTCTTTTCTTGTCTCTCAAATCTTTTGGAATATTTCTTAACATAACTTGTGAATGTTGTTTTTGATTTTGAAGTACCAGTTACTGACATGTGTGGAGGTAAGCTATCAAAATATTTTATTGCTTTTGTGAATAAATAAGATTTACAGTAGTCACAAAACTCAAATGTTCTACCTGTTCGCAGTCTATTCCTGTTTTCTTTGTAGATTATTGTACATGCCTCTATGTGCTACCAGTTCGCAGTCTATTCCTGTTTTTTTTTTGTAGATTATTGTACATGCCTCTATGTGCTACTGGTTCGCAGTCTATTCCTCTTATCTTTGTAGATTATTGTACATGCCCCTTATTCTGTAAATATTTTGAGAAGTCTGTTTTTCTGAATGCAATTTTTCATCGCATGATCTTATTTTGATTTTAATCATTTTCGGGTTTTTTTATTGTAAAATGTCTTCAAGGCCTTGCGACATGCAGAGGAAACCATTGGTAAATTAGATTTCTTTACAGATGGCTGAAAATGAGCATATTAGCAAGAAATAGCCATTTGCAATTAATTATTCAAGAATATAAACATTTTATTAATGGCATAGGAGTTTATCTACCTCAATCGCAATATCCATTGCTTTTTATTCTTCCGCCATTAACCTTTGAAAGAGATAAATTTATTCTTATTGGACATTTTCCAAAGTTGCCCATGGTCACATTCAGGATCATTGAATTGGTACAAATGTTGTAATCAATTGCTGAATTTGTCATCACATATCTCATCTTTGTCATCACATATTATGCATATGTTTGAAATAATCTTTCCAACCAAACCTACATAATTCAATTGTCAGAACAAAAGTTTTTGAAAAGTTCAATATAAGTTGTTTGAATGCAAGTTTGTCTTAAACACATTCTAACAAAAATTTGTGTCTCTTATCCTTTAGCGATTTCAAACAGCAAGAATATTTTTAAATGAGAAAGAGCTGTTTGTTGAAATTGTAATTGTGGAATCTTTTGACTATACGGAGTGCTTACTTAGCATGACATTCTTTGCATGCATGTACTATTTTGGTGTGTAACAAAGTGTAATTCTTCTTCATGATGCATCGTGAATTAAATTATTCTCATGTGTGAATAGCTTGCTCTCTTAGTTACCTCTGCCAACAAAGTTAGGTGGAGATCATGTTTCAAACTTGTGTGCTTTAATCTACATATCTCTTGAAGCAATGAAGTAGCTTAAGTTTTGTTAGCATTGGAATAGTGAAAGGGGAATAAGGGAAGAACAGAAATGGAGGGGTTGGGATTTTTCAGGGAATATTTGTTGGAACTTAGCCTAATGGAATGTGCTCAACAATGAATTTATGCACTGAAAAGAAATTTCAACAATGTCTCTTCTGTACTTGGAAAAAACAAATCAATTGGTTTCTGGCATGAAGGAAGAATCAATTGGTTTTGGCATGAAAGAAGAATAAAGCAATTGGTTAACAAAACAAACATTTAAATCAATTGGAAACAAAATTCAAAGCAGTAAATGCTTAGTCTGAAAACAATTCTATGACTTAATCCTTTTATGAAACCTGAAATGCATAGAATGCAAGTAGGGAAGATAGATAAAAAACAGTGGTACTAAACATCCTGTGGCATAAGAAGGTTTTTGAGATTCATAGAGATATGAAGAAATATTTGACAACCTCTATTTTTGAGTTTTGGTGTATATCTCATTTGTTAGCATCAAATCTGTTATTCAAGGTATATCCTATCTATCTGTTGTATTGACATTTTGAAAGCACCTGTTTTAATGAAAAAATAAATTAAAATATAAATATTAATTACTTCAAAGTGCAATTAGATATTTTATCAGTTTTGATGATTTTAATTTTTGACCTTTGATACCATTACTAAACAACATTTGTGTTGGTTGACTGATCTGATTGACATATTTGTCAACAATGTGTGTATGTTGACTGAATGTTAAAGAATACATTTTTGTCAGTTGTCCAGGAGAATACAGTGGGATTATAGATTGAATGAGAGAACAAACTTTAATGAACATTTGTAATGCACTAATTAGAGTAGCGAGGGATGAATATGGTAAGTTTATTGCTTGAATTCGTACAGTAGCACATTTATAGAAACAAAAAGATAAAGAAATTTCCCAACAGGCCAGATTAGATGAGTAGATAAATAGATGTTAAAAGTTTTCAGGCTCTTTAGATGTGCTTTAGATATTTAATTTCACATATTTATACAGGGTGACATGTGCAGCAACAGTGTTGGTCTTCCACAAGGCCCTGTTGTATACATAAAAAGCTTAAAGTACAGAGAATATACAACATTGGACTTAAAGACGAGCAAGCATAATACTTGGTATGAATAAAAGATAATGATAATGACATTCAAAGCAAATGAAAAATAAATAAATAAAAATTGTTAAAAGATTTGCTAACTTATATCAAATTATTTAAAGCATATCAAACAAATGATGAAGTTATACAAATGGCATAAAAAGAAAACAGCATATCACAAATTAAAAACTAGTAAAATTGTAACCAAAAGGTGAAAAAGTGAAAATTTTGTGAAAATATTAGCACTAATAGAAGTAAGAGGATAAAACTTGGATAAAAGATTTGATTGGGCAAGGTAAGTGTCAGTTGTTTGATTTGGCTCTTAAATGGCTACGGAATGACAACACCTCACAACTTTATATAAGTTGTTCCATAATTTACTTCCTCTAAATACAAAAGATTTCTTATATGAATCAGTTTTACAAGATGGAAGTCTGAGCAATCAGCCCTCGGTTTGCCATGTCTATCGAACAGCTAATTCAAAATGTTTCAAATATTTACAAAGATAGTTTAGTGCTAGTTCATTTATACATTTATATATCATTGAACAATCATTATGAAAAAACTTCTGAGGTAAAGGCACCCAATTTAGTGTTAAGAAAAAATTATTAGAAGGCTCATTCTATTTAGCATTACATATCCTTCATAACCCTTGTTTTTGTAATTTATAAAAGTTGTTATTGCTCGTAAGTGAAGCACCCAACCAAACAGGTGAACAAAACATAAAATAAGGATTAATAATAGCATTGAATAAAATAGAGATACTTCATTATGAGGAACAGATGATTTTATACACCGCAGAAAACCAATTTAACTTGAGACCTTTTTTAAAATATTTTCAGCATGGTTGTAGAAATTCAAATGTAAACCAATCTCACCACCTAATATCTTGGCAGATTTGACGATTTTGAGTCTTATTGCCATTTACAAGAACATTTGAAAATTACATAACTTGTTTGTGGAACCAATAAGCATGATCTTAGTTCTATCAACATTAAATACTAGTTTATTACTTTTTAACCATGCAGCTAGGTCATTAATGGCAACTTGTAGCGAAGATGGTTTTGGCAAGCAACATGAAATAGTGTTATCTGCATACATATCTACTTTAACATTACGAATTGACTTTGGTAGGTCATTAATGTACATAGAAAATAAAAGTGGGCCTAGTATACTGCCTTGTGGGATACCTATATCAATACTTCTTGATTTGCAAGAAGGTGAAGAATGTTTGATATACCTGGTTCAACTATTAAACAAATTTGAATTGAGTCTCCCAGATGAACCGTTGATCATTTTGTTAGTAGAAAAAGAAATTAAAAATAAATATTTTCATTATCAAGCAAGACGTAGAATACTTATTTTATAATCTTTTTCTTTGGAGCAAAGAATTATGAGATTTTTCTTACAGAATATACAAGTGACAATCTTGAAGGAAGAATACAATGATGGCCAAAATAGATATCAATTGAATTGTGTTATGCAATTCATTATGCTAATAAACTTTATTTTGTCTATTTACTTCAATTATGTTATCTAAAATCATATACAAGTAATTGTTTCCTATGGACATTCTTTGTATTTTTAATACATGCTGTACTGCCTCTTCCCAGGTACCACAGCCCTGCACCTAGCAGCCAAATGCGGATCCTTAGAGGCTGCGCTGTGTATTGTGTCAAACAAAGCAGACATGATACTCTGTGACAAGAGCGGCTGGTCTGCATTGCATCATGCTGCATTTTACAACCACACGCCAATCCTAAGAATGGTTATAAGACGTGGAGAAGACCTGCTTGAGTTTCAGACTTTGGATGGGTAAGATGTAGTATGAGATGTACTTATTCCCCCACTGTTGAGAACATTACAAATCTTTAATCTTTCACCAATGACTTGCACATATGCTTGTGCTTAAGTCATTAAGGAGTCAATTTTCCTAAGAAAGTACTCAAATACTTTATTTTGATTTGATTTGATTTATTTTTAGCTCGACTACTCAAAGAATAGTAGAGCTATTCTACTACCCTTGGCGTCGCCATCCAGTTTATGTTTTTGGTTAAAGTTTTTGTTTCGATTAAAGTTTTCATGACTTAAGTTATGATTGGTGTACATTCATGTAACTTGGCATAGGGATAGAGGACATAGATACTCTTCAATTGTGCATGATTTGGAGGGGGGGGGGGTGTTGTGTTTGCATACTACTTTGCTTATTTGCATAACAAGGAAAATATTTGTCTGGTGAAAGTTTTTGGTAAAAGTTTTCATAACTTAAGTTATGAATGGTGTACGTTTATGTAACTTGGCATAGGGGTAGAGGACATGGGTACTGTTCAAATTAGCATGATTGGAGGTTGTGTGTGCATACTAATTAGCTTATTTGCATAACAATGAAAATATTTGTATCTTATCATATCTCTTAAATTAACCCTTAAACGCCTGATCGACATGATTTTTGCTGATTTGGAAGTGCAGTTTTCAATAAATAATTTCGAGACCACACCAAACTAGTACGGAGGTAATTTGTATATCATTTGAAAGAACTCAATTGATTCTTCCATATTCTAAATGTTTTTGATAGGGGTTATATTGAGATTTTTAGAGTAATATAGAGCCAAACATGGTTAAGTTTTATATTTTCACCAAAATTTCTTTAGAATGAACTTAAAAAAAAAGTTTTAACTTTTTTTTTGGTGAAAGTCATTCATGAATATCAAATACTGTAATTCTAATCAAATTTCACTCAAACCTATCCCAAATTTAAAATTTGTAGGTATTTTCCACTGTTATTTACCATTTTTTGGTCCATTTTGAAGCAACATTTAAACAAAAATCTAGAAATCAGAACGGAATGTTTTTTCCGCCATCTTATAGACCTTGAAGCCAGCTTTCAAAATGAGCTACTATGTTAATGTATAGCCCCCTCACAAAAAAAGAAAATACCATTGCAACTTTCTGAAGATACGCAACTTTGCAAAGATTTTGGTTGGCAGAAAGACTACCGTAAAGACAATTTTTGACTAAAAAAATCATGTATAAAACGGAATTGAAGATCTACATGTAGGATATATGCTAAAATAGTTTGAAAGAGGTGAACACTGAAGGAGGCAGTCTCAAGTAAAGGTACATGTAAATCAGTAAGTTTTTGTTATTCTTTGCAGATCTGTTGACTAGTACGTGTAAATCCCCTATTCCTGTTGCGCGAAATCATGACCATACACAGCATTTCATACATTTCTACAGTAACTAATAGAGTATATTTTACTTAGTTTACAAATGAATCGACCATCTTGGGTGAGAATATATATACTTTTGGAATAAAAAGTTGATCTGGGTCATGAAACTCCTTTTTATAAGAAAATGAGAAAAAAATTGGGATAATATTTGCATTTTCTCAACCATGAAATCATTCTCATATCTTATTTCATTTCTTATTTTTAGGTTTTTGCATATTAATTAGTATACAAAATATAATAAACAACCTTATGAATATCATACAATTGATTTTCAACATTTGTAAGAGTCCACAAACAAGAAAACTTCATTTTCAGGTTATAGCTTTTTCACAATATTGTAAAAATTAATAATAAGGGGTCATAATATAGGTCAAAATGTTACATTATGAAGTAATTTGCATACTTCAATTGTTCCTACTTCCAAAAAAAATGTGAGTGGTAGCATTGAAAAAAAGTTCTCATCAACATTTCATTAATTCTATCAAAATGCCACAACTGCTTAGCACAAGAGAGTACATAAACACAAAGTGAGGCAGTTTTGTTCAGTGGGCATGCGTATTAAATGAGCTAATTTGCATATTCCAGTGTAAAATTATGTGGGCCATTGTGGGCCATTGTTAACCTTTCAGTTAACACAGTACTTGTAATGATAGGAAAGGAAATGATAATGTGGAAAAAAGCATCTAAAAAGTTTCCTAAAAATACATTCTAAATGGGAGGCTCAGGCGTTTGAGAGATAAAGTGGATGTGGGGATTTTGTTGGCACAAATGATCATATATGTGAGAAGCATTGTCTACACTTAATGGTGAGGTGAATGTGCATATTAGGTAGGTTTATTGCATAACAATAGACTTTTGAAGAAAATATTTAATATGAGTGCATAACTAAAGTTATGAATGGTGTACATTCATGTAACTTGGCACAGTGGTAAAGGACATGATTATTGTTCAAATGAGCATGATTGTGTGTTGCATACTAATTAGCTTATTTGCATAACAATGAAAACATTAGGCTGGTTAAAGTTTTTGGTTACAATTTTCATAACTTAAGTTTTAAATGGTGTACGTTATGTAACTTGGCATAGGGTCGAGGACTTGGGAACTGTTCAAATGAACATGATTGGGAGATGTGTGTGCATACTAATTAGCTTATTTGCTTAACAATGAAAATATTTGTATCTTATCATATCTCTATAGTGGTAGATGGCATTGGTACTGTTCAGTTAAGAGGTTGGGTGTGCATACTAATAAGCTTATTTGCATAACAATGAAAATATTTGTATCTATGATATTTCTTAAATTAAAGTGAGAGTGGGGATTTTGTTTACACAAATGATCATACAGTATATGTGAAGAGAATTGTATACACTTAATGGTAAGGTATAGTGTGCATATTAATTAGGTTATTTGCATAACAATAGACTCATAGAAAATATTTAACCTGAGATAATAATTTGGTACAGGGGTAGAGGACATGGGTACTGAGATTATTTGCATAACAATAGACTCATAGAAAATATTCAACCTGAGATGATAATTTGGTACAGGGGTAGAGGAAATGGGTACTGCTCAAATGAGCATGATTATTGGGGGTTATGTGTGCATACTAATTTGCTTATTTGCATAACAATGAAGATATATGTATCCATAATATCTCTTAAACTCAAGTGGGTGTGGGGAATTTGGTTACACAAATGATCATGTATATAAAAAGCATTGTCTACACTCAATGGTGAGGTGTAGTATGCATATTGATTACAATCTTGGACAAAACTGTTGGGACAATTCAGCGTTTTGAGAACTAAATATGTTACATTGTTATGTGTTTTTTTTAAATTCCTATAATTGTAACTCCCCTACCCCTCCCCTCCCCTTTCAATGTTGAATTTACTTCTTTCTTAACATTATTTCCAGAAAAACAGTTGCAATGGCCAATATTGAATGGGACGGGGAAGGGGAAAATTAAATTAAATATAGTTAGGTAGGGGAAGGGGTTACTGGCGTTGTAAATGAAGTCATGAAAAATCCTTAAAATTCTATAATATTAATTACAAATGAAAGAATAGGGATTGAAGAAACAATAGAAAAAATTCAGCATTTATATGGAATAATTTACAATAGATAAGTAAGTTCATTCATGAAAAGCATCACATAATTTCATTAAGTGTCTTCATGAGTTTTGTCCAAGGTTGTCTGAGAAAATCACAGAATATTCTTGAATAAAATTTGTGCTTATTTTGTAAAAAGAAAAATTAAAAAACTGCAGTATTGGAAAGTTATGCCAAATTAATGTTAAGTCTGTTAATTTTGCTTCAAATTGGTCAATTTTGCATCATATTGGAGAGATTGTGTAAAGCAAAAAAGGAATGGGGAATAGAGTGTGGTTGGTAAATACATTGAAGTAGGATAGCTGAACAGGAAACGTCTTGAAAAATATGACAATGTCCGAAAAAATACAACTTACTAAAGTTGTAAAAGGAGGGTTTAAACGACCTACTAGAAAATACAGCATTGATGAATTGTAACTGTTCAATTACTGGTGAAAGTTTGGTTTGGGGTAGGGGCTGGTGCTGTGGTGGGTTGGGGGCCCTTCCGAGTGAAGCAAGCATCGAGCCTGATCATGCAACAAATTGAGCCCGTATTTCATATCTGTGAACTTTGGGAGGAAGTGAGTGGAGAGCCTTTTGCATCTTTTATAGATACAACATTGCAAATAAGCGAAATATGAGGTATTTTCTTCCAGATGGCAACCCTTTGCAAAATAGCGCAAAGGCGAAAGTGGCTAACACGTGCATTTGTCAAAAAGTCCACCAAGGAATATCTGAAAACTTTTTTTTTTTTTTAATGCACTTTAAAATAAAATTATCGCCTTTATTATTTAACGGCATAGTCGGTGAGCCATTTAGTTCTACACATAAAACCAATTACTGAGGAAGATGAACATAAATCGTGGTACATAAGCCCCCTCCTCCTCCCCAAAAGGAAAGAAAAACATACATTAATTTACATATACAGAAACAGACAGTATATATGGAAAATGGAAAAGTTAAAAATGTATTTTACCAATTTTGTAGTACTTAAATAATCACAGGAAATGTTAACTTTTGTGTTGTTTAGAAAAATCTTTCATTTTTATTGTCTTCATTTTTTGAAAACATCTACAGGCATGGTCAAACTCCACTTTTAATCGCAGCAAGCAGCGGTGCTCTCGAGTCTGTCCAACTGCTCATCAAAACTTGGTGCAGACATATGCAAATTAGATCAAAACAAGAACAACATCATTCACCTGGCTGCCATGCGTTTCCATACCAACGTGCTGGAGTACTTTATTGAATGGAATCACCCAAGTGTCCCAGTGTGGAAGACTTTAGTTGGTAAGAATTCAAAGT
Organism: Chiridota heheva; assembly: GCA_020152595.1. NCBI lineage: Eukaryota > Metazoa > Echinodermata > Holothuroidea > Apodida > Chiridotidae > Chiridota > Chiridota heheva. Next base: position 1,028,140 of record JAIGNY010001150.1, on the reverse strand, counting down.
GAAATTAAATTTGTTAGAAAGATTTTGTTATTCTGTTACTTGTGATGTGTTGGATAAATCCATCCGAGCAAAGGGGGCCTGTGCTTATTCCTGGTTTCCATGGTGCAAGCAGATGAGAGTACATGACTCACCCTGGACGGGACATCAGTCCATCACAGGTTAACTCCTCTGCAGTGCTAGTACTCATTTTACAGCTGAGTGAACTGAGTAAGTAGAGTGTCTTGCTCAAGGACACGATGCGCTCGTGAAGGGAAATGAGCCCTGTACCTTTCACATAGGAGCAAACCACTGTTCCACTGCACCACTGATGTTGTACTTTCCATTTCTTTCATATAGAATATTTGTCATCTGTTGGGATGATACAGCTCCATGGAAAGTACCACAAACATAAATATATAGAAATTTGATAGCTTGAAGAATACTATAAGTTTTCCTATTTTAACATTTTTGAAGTTATTTAGAATCATGAATCATGATTTATCAACAAGGTTGACAATTGTCATTGAAGGTTTTTAAGTGTGATTAAAATTATTGACTTTCTTAATCTTTCATTACAATATTAAAAAGCATTTACACTAATCTAGAATCTCATTAGTGTAACCCTCATATGCATACTATGTAATTCTTTGTTTCATAGCTTTCTAGTGTTTTAATGAAGAGTTCACTTTTAATGTTAGTTAGATTATCTGTGTTCCCTTTGCATTTCAGGTATGCTAAACTCAAACAATTTCAGAATGAAAGATAGTGCTCTACGGTCGCTGGAGATTTTGACAACTTCCGGCAACCAGCACAGCATCTCCATTCTAGAAGCAGGTAAGTAATTAATTCTTGTAACGAATTCATGTTTTATCTCTACAGGAACAAAAATTCTTATTTATTCATATTGGATAAGTTTTAAGGAGACACAGGTTCAATCTTGGATGGGATCATACCAGACAGGTATGGACTGGCCAATACGGTCTAATGGGCAATGGCTGCTGGGCCACTTGGTTGGAGCAAAAAAAAAAAGATTAAATGTTTTTTATGCCCGCTGGTCAGCTGGCCGAATCGCCAATGATAATTAAAAAGTAGGTACATTTTGTCTTATATGAAATACAATTAAATGATAAATGAAGCATATCTACACCATTTAAATATGTAGGAAAACTTTAAAATTCCACATTGCTGATGATATTACTCCCAGGTTGAACATTGATTATTTCTAAAAGACCCATTGTTCTCGAGGCCTGCTGTTCTCGAGGCCTGCTGTTCTCGAGGCCTGCTGTTCTCGAGGCCTGCTGTTCTCGAGGCCTGCTGTTCTCGAGGCCTGCTGTTCTCGAGGCCTGCTGTTCTCGAGGCCCGCTGTTCTCTAGGCCTGCTGTTCTCCAGGCCTGCTGTTCTCCATGCCTGCTGTTCTCCATGCCTGCTGTTCTCCAGGCCTGCTGTTCTCCAGGCCTGCTGTTCTCCAGCCTGCTGTTCTCCAGGCCCGCTGTTCTCCAGGCCTGCTGTTCTCCAGGCCTGCTGTTCTCCAGGCCTGCTGTTTTTCAGGCCTGCTGTTTTTCAGGCCCGCCTCATCTTTCAAGCAAAGGGGAAGAAGTCAACAATATCCATTTAATAGATTGATTGCCTTCGTACGCTGCAACATTGCCATTTTAAAAGTTACCAGCTTAGACCAACTGATGACAAAACCAATCATTTTGGGGTTAATATCAATTTTTATCTTTAATAAGCTTTTAATGAAAATTTTACATCATATTTGATCATAGATATCAAACATTTTACAGGAGCAACTCATAAATTAAATTTGTTTTGCATGATGCATCTGTAGGCATATACAGGTCTGCATTATTTCAAGTGGGAAAAGAGTTTTTTTAATCGAACAAGATTCTATTATTCTAGAGAAATTTTGATGAGTTTTTTAGAGGGTAGACTATTCAGGGGATAGAACAGAGTAGTAGTGTAAAGTTTATGAAAAGAGAAAACAAATCTTTATTTATATCTGAGAGTTTTTTTAATTGGAACTTAGCTTAGCTCCAGTTCATTTCCACCTCGAATTGCTATTAGTTTTACACCAACAGTATTGTTGGGAGATGTATGTCCCTTCTCCAATCATTATCTTGGAGGGGACAAGTATGCTCATGCCCCCAGTAATTAAATCAGAAATAGACTCTTATGGGGATGAGCGGTAGATATCCTGGCACCTGAGGGGAGCCCACACATCAGGGGGGCAAGGCTTTTTCCGACAGTGTTCATGCTAATGCGTTTACTGCTTTTGGATGGTGGCTGATGAGAAAAAACACTAACGTGAAGTATTGTAAGTGGCCCAAAGTTCCTGTGGCCCCGAAGTTCGTGCACCCGACTGCTTCTCTTACTTTGATAAAAGATTACATTAAATTATCAATTTCGCTTGTGAATCTGATGAATTTAAAAAAAACTGGCTATATTTTCAATGAATACGCATTTTGCAAATTAATAATTTTCTAATGTTTTCTTACCGTATTTTCGTTCAACCATTTTTACGTGTTACTGGTACAGCGGCTGAAAGTTGCATATAGGTTTATCATTGCTGTAAGAACTTCAGGGTATTCACAGTTTTGCCGAAACAAACAAAACTACTTTTTTGTTTAATGAATACCTGGATAAGTAAAATATTGAGTTTCTGGGAATTTATCATAAATAAGAGGAGGAGAAATCAAAGAATTTATTTTTTATTGCTGACAATGAAAACAATATTTTTTTCTCATAAAAATGTTTATATTTAAATTCCTTAGGTGCACAAAGTTTGGGCCCACCATGCTACATATAATCAAGAATAATGCCAAATAAATAGTTTATATAGAAGTCATATGAACCAGAAAAAAGCAGCTACAAAATGTCATGACGAAGGTAGTATTTATATTGTAGGACTTGACAATCGGGAAATAACTATATTAGTGATAAATTTTCAAAATGTTTTTGTACGAGTGTGACTCATTTGCAGTTGAAAATAACAAAGAATTTTTTGCAGTTTTTTCTTTCGTATGTCTTTTAAAAATAATGTTCCTTTCCTTATAGATGGTATACCTGCTTTGGTCAAAATAATGAGCATGAAACACAAAGAAATGCAGTCCCTCAGCGCAGCTGTGCTGTGCAACATGACCAAGTCCAGCGGAGACGTCTGCAAATCAGTCTCAACGTCCGGCGCCATCCCGATCCTCATCAGACTTCTTGGCTCAGAAGTAGATGATGTTCAGTCACGAGTGGCCATCATTATAGCAGATCTTGCAGGTTTTGATGAAAACCAGACTCTGATTAGCTCCCATGGAGGGATTGATCCTCTCATTCATTTGCTGGATTCAGAGCTGGAAGACGTCCTCGTCAATGCTGTAAACGCTGTCAGGGTTTTATGTCTTAATCACCATGACAATCAGACAATGGTTGCCAATGCAGGTGCAATTGAACCTCTTGCAGAATTTTTACAAATTAATTCAGGTAAACTTACTAGCTCTTTATCTTTACAACAGGATTGTTTTAGTCTCTGTATATTTATTGGTGGTCATCAACATATCGCAACAAGTAATGACCACATTTTGTTTAAAAAAATATGTATGACTTAGTTTATGCCCAAGAGAGAAGTGTTTTACATTTGAGGAGCATTGGAGATTTTTTCAGGAGCTAATTTTGTGACAAATGGAATGAATATATGCCCTGAAAGGATGTTAAATCAATTAACTTTCTGGAATCTAAAAATATCAAATCAATTATTTTTAGTATGAAAAAATGACAGTTGGTTTCTGGCATAAAATGAAATGTATGTCTTTTTGATTTGCTTTACAACTGTAAAAAAAAATACAAAGCACTTACACTGTAGAAAAGTATTTTGATAATTATCAAATTCCAAGCTTGTTCTGAAGTATTTTTGTTTTACTGTACAGGTAGTATCTTTTACTCTCTGTACGAATTGGAAAACATTCTCATATTACATTTCAATCTTAAAGAATTCTAAAATGCAGCTCATAGATAGATTTGACAGCTGATTGTTTTATTTCACTAATGTCCTGTTTCCTTGGTAACCAGATATTCTCCAAGCTGCCTCTGCTGCTGCCCTTGCAGCCATCACTTACCAGCACAAAGAGAACCAAGACAAATTGATCACCATTGGGGCGGTCAATCCATTGGTGAACCTTCTCAAGCTGCGGAATATGGAGGTGCAGGTGAAAGCAGCTGCAGCATTAGAGTCATTAGCAGAGAGCAACCCCAACAGTCAAGCTGCCATTCTGGCCCTCGATGCACCAATTTTATTGATAAGATTGTTGAAGGTAAGACTAAGCTTCTTTTATGCTGGAGTTTATATAATGAACTTACTTTCCTTGTCACTAATGCAGAAAAATGCTTGCGTTTTAAAATATTTTGCTTTTTGACTTGGAAGGTTATTAAATTTGAATAGCTTTTGTCCTTTATCTCCCTCGCAAACCTTCCATCTCCTCACTATCCTAACTCTTACACCATTATTTATTAACACCCTTTTGGCACATTTGACCCTGACTGTCACAGTGCCGTTAAACATCAGCAAACAAAACCAAATAGTTGTACTAGATTTCAGTATAATGACAAGACTCTTGTAGGGAGTAACTTCTTACAAATTTCTGAATTAGATCAGAACATATACTAACCAGGTCTCATGGTTTGGATACAAAATATTTTTGGTAGAATTGAGATTTTTTCTTTATAAATTATATTATATTTTTTGATTGACTGTGTTGCTTACCATGTTATTAAAGACATTTTTGGCATCATATTGTGTTGGATATAGTTTGAAAAGTGCAGATGTGTCCTGCTTCAACATTCTGGGTCAACAACATAATTCCAAAAGATTTTCTTAATTTAAAGTGTATCTAGCTAAAAGTTGTTAATTATTTTGACATTACTGTTCTCATTTATCTGATGTATACAAAGATATTATATGATTGAGATACTTGATAGTTACCAAAATGTTTTTCAAATTTACTTACCTTGTCAAAAATTGTATAAACTCTCTATAAAATAGTGGAATATTCTATTCCAAATTGAAATAAGAAAGAGGTTCTTTAAACTGCATGTATGTTGGGTTAGCTATCAATTATCATTATCCTAAACATTGGCTGCACTCATGTAATAATTGTGTGGATGTTAAAAACTCAGTTGATGGTTGACTTTTGGATTTAGAAATATAATTTAAAATTTGAGATTTTGTATATCAGAGTTATTGATAATATGTAGAGGTATAACATTTGGAGCCTGTAGGCACATTGTATTATTTGATAAATGAATGGATTCATTGTGTCCTTGACAGATCTGGGCCCTGGATGTAAAAGAGCAAGCAGCATGTACCTTGTGGGCATTGGCAGGCCATACCCGACCACAGCAGAAGATGATTGCAGATACCATTGGCATCAGTGGTATCATAGACCTTATTGTCAAGTCAGAGAGACTTAAGTATGTTGGTGAGTGCAGCATCAGTGTCTGTTAAAAAAAAAAGGTGTTCTCCAGAGGAACTTAATAGATTGTTAGCGGCAGATGCCAGGCTGATGTAGTCAGCTTTCTGCTGAGCCTTAAAGAGACAACCTTGTTTAAGAGAATTTCCTGTCAAGTCAAAATACTGTCATCTTCAGAAATCTGATGTCAAACTCATATTGTTCTATTCATTCAACAAGTGATAATAGTAATCAACCAAACACTTGTAGTCACATACAGCCTCTTAAAATCATTTCCTCCTTTTTCTGGGCATAGACTGTTTGAAGACCACTCCAACATGTTTTAGTTTTTTGTGTTTTTTTCATGCTGTGACATAGCAGTAAAAGGCAGTGCCTATCACAGTACAGCGTACATCAAGTGGATGCCAACAGGGCCTGTGGTGGTGTCTCCATTTTTGTTAGACACAGCATCCCACACAGTTCTATCCATGTGAACATCGACCTTCAGGCCATCTGTATCTCTATCTCCCTCCACAAAAACTTTACTCTTTGCAATCTTTATCTTCCACCCCCCATCCAAACTCCAACATTTAGCCTACCAACCTTAACAACCTAATCTCCCAGCTCCCTTACGCTTTCATCCGTCTTGGTGATTTTAAAGCTCACAACCCCTTGTGGGGCTCCAATAACACCACCCCCAGAGGTAAGCTCATCGAGAATACTCTTTGGCAGCACAGCCTCTGCTTACTCAACACCGAACGCCCCAACTTATCCTCACCCTACCATAAGCTCCCTCATCTGCATTGACCTGTTTAGCTGTTCCCCCAACCTCTTCCTTGATTTTGGCTGGAGGGTCACTGCTGACCTCTGTGGTAGTGACAAAAAAACAAAAACAAAAAATTACAGCTGTAATTACTCACGAAAAACAATGCCACGCATCAGGTGCAGTATTTGAACCCGGGACGCCCACACTGTAATCCCACATGTTACAGCTAGACTACATTGTGTATGTCCTAGTATGTGGATTTGTTGCCATACATAGATATAGGCATGAAGAGGGGGTAGCTGCTCTTTCAATTTAAAACATGTGAATTGGCCTTACGGCATAGTTTGCATAGGTGAGTTGTATTGCGATCAGAAGCTTAGATGTTTCTCCCATTTTGGTCTACAAAAAGGCTAAAAAATTATGATAATTTTCACAAGTTTTCCACAAAAAAAGATATTGATGATGGGGACAGTCAAAATTTGACCAGAATTGAATGCATTGATATCTTGGTAAGTTCCTCACAGGTTTCTAGGCAAAAGCAAGATCTGGAAGTATGGCAAGCAAGTCTTTGAAAGAAAAAAAAAATCATTTTTCATCTAATTTTGTGCATTTTTTTAATTTTCTTTATTTTAACCCATCTTTTTTTTGCAAAATCTTCAACATAACCCCCATAAAAATGTTACATTTTCTGAAAAAAGTATTCAAGCTCTCTCAAATGATACCAGAGCTACTGCTTTGTGGGCCTATTTGATGATGTAAAATGATTTTTTGAAAAGTGCATATCCAATCGGTCGTGTCACGATCGCATGGGAATTAAAGGGGTAACTACATCAACACAAAATGAAGCCCTAAGGCTCTGTCTGTGCTGAAGGGCTCCCCATCACTAGCCTTCACATTGTAGCCAACGAACCCCCTTTCTGCTAAAATGTAGAAAGCGTAGTCTTTCCTACAACTCTTAGAGCCCTTGCTAACAATCATAAGCATGTTTACAACCTCATTAGGTATCCCAATTTCTCCACCCTCTTTGATAGGTTAAAAAACCCTACCCCCTCCTTTCAGTTTACACATCAAACCTGACCTTCAACATATCCACATCAACCCCTCCACTCTTGACACTTTCTCATGGCCCACTTTTTATCCATGTGCCACCCGTCCTCCTTCCATCCACCTGAGGCTTTCCACTCATCACAAAGACCAAACCCACCCCAACCACTTCATCAACCTGCACACCCAAATCAAAACCACCTTTCCAACTGCACCTTTATCTATACTGATGGCTCCAAGGAAGGCAAAAAAAGCTGTCGTCATTCAAGACATCACCCTCAGTAGCACTGTAGGCTTCCTAACTGCTCTATCTATCTTTTCGGCTGAGGCTTAGGCCATCCTTCTTGCCCTCAACTATATTGAGTACTCTCCACTCAGACATTTTGCCATCTTCTCAGACTCCAAGTCTGTTCTTACTTTTTACTCAACCTTAAATGGGAAACCCACATCCCACCTACTCCTCTGTAAACTTCCTTTCCCCCCTCTGCAGAAAAGTATTCTCTTCTTCCCCCCCCCCTCCTGCAAGAAAAGTATTATTTTCTTCTGGATACCCAGCTATCTTGGAACCCTTAGTGGTGATAAAGCTGATCCAGCTGCTAAGCTTGCTCTCAACCTCTCCCCTACCCCTTTCCCCAAAACCCATTCTGACATAAAACCACTTATCACTTCCCTTGTCGTGATTGCTGACAAACTACTTGGGACTCCCAAACAGATAACAAACTCCACAACATCCAGCCCACCATTCTGGCCAAATCCACTATCTCTCTCATAAAGACAACATCCTTATTACTTGCCTTAGCATAGGTCACACACACTCCCACCTCCTTAGTGGCTCCCTCCCACCCCTCTGCAATAACTGTCATTTCCCCCTCACTCTCTATCATGTTCTCATTGACTGCCCCTGTACGACCTCCCCAGGGCTTCCTTCACTACTCATATCTCCATTGCCGAGCTCTTGCGGAAAAATTACCCAGATAAAATGATCTCCTTCCTTCATACCTCTTACATCTATATTTAGTTTTCCTCTCCTACCTCCTGCTTCCATGGGTTGTTTTTTTATACCCACTGATCCTACAATCTTGGACAAAATCTGTTAGGACACTTACCGGAAAGTTTGCTTGTTATTTCAAATATTTGTTCAGCTATTTTCACAGCCCCCTCCCATTTCTCCTCCAATGTTGTCAAAATGTTTCACATGGAAAATAGAGACATGGAAAGCAACTCATCAACATTTTCCACTCATTTCACTAACATTGAATGAGCGAACAGGGGTTTCCCAATGAGATTTGTCAAACAAGTTTTGTCTGAAAAATTGTGTTTAAAATGATTGTAATCCAAAATGCGCAGAACAATGCAGTGAGTCAAGCATAAAGCACGAAGACATTCTGCAAAATTGTTTAAACACAGGTTTTTTTGGCTGAAATAAAGAATAAAGCACACATTTCTTATCTACTTTAGACAGCACGGTCCAAAATAATTAATGCCTTTTATTGTTTTGTCCTGAATTCTCGAAACAATTGAATGGCTGTTTTTCAAAAAAATATCATGATTTCTCTACATAAAACAATTTTTCCATTGACAATTACAATATTTTCACTCAATGACATTTCTCAGACAATCTTGGACAAAACTGTTAAGCCACTTACCAGAAAGATTGCATGTTATTTCAAATATTTATGTACAGCTATTTCACCCCCTCCCCCCTCCCCCCCTCCCTGCACTTCCTTTCCCGCTCCTGCTTTCAATGTTGTCAAAATGTTTCACATGGAATACAGACATTATCAACAATTTCCACTCATTCACCAACATTGAATGGGGAACAGGAGGGGAAAGAGGGGGAGGTCCCAACAAGTTTTGTCCAAGATTGTAGCTCCATATTTATTGGCTCTCAATCTTTTTTTAGATTCTTCCTCTTAACTTTTTTCCTACCTCTGATATATGCTAACCACTCGGGCACAATTTGAACTTTGCTGTCGTGGTGCCATTAAGCCTCACCAAACAAACAGTGTATTCTTTTTTTAATATGCTTTCATCTTTGGTCAGGACCCACACATTCAAAGGTATTTAGTAAACAAAGTATGTACTTAAATTATACAAACTGTAAGCACAACATTTCACATATTTTTCGATCTGATAATTTAGAATTCTAAAGTGAAGTATTTTTCTTATCAGGCTGTAAAGCAACGATAGCTTTAACCAGGCAAAGCTTTGACAACCAGAACAAAATTAAGGAGGAGAATGGCATCTTGCCATTGGTCAGATCTTGAGATCCACGAAGACATCGGAGAGGGTGCTGCTTACAGTTATTCAAGCACTTGGAACGCTTTGTCTTGGTGAGCCCTGCTATATCTTCAATACAACTTCATGGATATTCATATATGCTCTGCTATAATGACACCATGTCACATGTTTAACCTCTGAGTAGCTCTGGGTGTTTTGATTAAACAGTTAACAATATAGCCAAAGAGCTGAAACTTTATTCATGGTGTTTGTCTCGTCTATTTTTAATGATTACTTGACTCATTTGGTTTATTGGACTTAATGTCTAGTTTTAGTATAAATATAATAATAAGTTCAAACAAAAACAAGTATCTGCTGCTGAGGAAACTGAGCTCTGCTCTTGCAGACTTGTACTTGAAAGTGAATAACATTTTACCATTAAAGTAGTAATGCTCCCAAGTTAGCGTGTCAAAGAACCTTAATAGATGCAGATATTGTTTAAGCATTATTTCCTAATATGACACTTATGGTTCTATTTTTGAAATGGTTTGAATTATGCAAAGCATATGATGTATACATCAAAACTTGTGATGAATTTTGCTACCTTTCAAAATATTTACTTTTTAATTTGGATAGATATATAAGTATATTTTCTATTCATTTTCTTGTACTTTCACCACAATCATTTTGAAGGAGATTTAATTGGTGGTGATGTGGAAGGAATTGTGGGGTGTGGGCTGCACACAAATTGTCAAAGTCAAGGCATTTCCTTTTCTCAAAATAATGAGGATTTCATACATATTCACTCCTTGATTTTTTTAAACAGGAGTTGCATATAGAAATAACAAAGTCACACAAGACAAAATTGCTGAAGAGGGTGCGATAACCACCTTGGTGCAGTTGCTTTATGGTTCATCGTGTAATAACAAAGTGAAGGTAGAAATCGTGATGACGTTGGGTTGCATCATCCTGGGCAACAAAGCCAATCAGGATTTGTTATTGGAGGAACCGCTGTTCAGCATTCAGCTCATCGTGGACTTGTTGTATTGTGAATATGAGGTAAAACATATGCTTACTTTTTTGTTTCAGTTTTAAAAGTATCCAGCTTTTTTTTTTGCAGGGGATTAGGAATAAACGAGCAATTCACCTTTCAGGAAATTTAATGTAGGTTCATGAGAAAATAGATCTAAATTGCCACTGTGTATCTTGTTTAAGTTTCTTGCAGGTGTGATTTATGTCTCTGCACCAGCCTTTTGGACACTAAACTTAAGGGAAATATTCCTAAGAACTAATCTCCAAATTTATTCATGAAATAATTTAAACATTGTAACTATACAAAATATGCTGCTGAGAAAGCGTCAGATGAAATATTTGTATACTCTTAACTTAAAATGTGACATTATACATCTACTCTTTCAGGAGGTGTGTTTGAGGGCTGGTTCCTCCCTAGCCACCTTTGCTTTTAACAACACTACCCAGCAGTACGCCATCAGGGAGGCTGGTGGTATCAGTATGAACGCCTTCCAAAGATTCCTGGACTCGGATAAGGAGGAACACAAAGCACATGCAGCATTTCAAGTAAGGATTAGAATTGATTGTACATGTAACTTGATATTGTGTTGGGTTTGAAATCAACAGTGCTTGTATTCATCTAGTGTTTATTTGATTTTGTATGTATTGTAATGCAAAGCAAATCATTTGATATAAGCTAGCTCTAGAAAGTCATTATTTGATTTTTCCTGTATCGTAATACAAAGCAAATCAGTTGACATAAGCTAGCTCTAGAAAGTAATTGGAAGCTAGTTGCCAAAACTTGCCCAAAAATAATAGTTTTTTATTGTTTGTTACTTGTGCGCAATTCTTGTGACATGATTATTAGTAGTATTCACAGACTGGTTAGTCATGTGACATCGTACTATCATAATGCGAAGTTGGGAGTGGTTTTGTTTTTAGTCATTGAGTTTATTCTGCATCTGGAACAATTCAAGGTTACAGTGAATTTTAATATGTAGTTTTATTTTGTTCATGAATTTTCACATTTGCTAAGTAGCTAATTTCACTCAGAATTGAAAACTGAAATGTTTTAGTGATTAGTTATTTACAAAGTTTTCCATATTTCAGATCGTTGTTTTGGCAAGAGTTATCATTGACCGTGACCAGGTATCTCTGTCAGCTGAAGGGGTCACGACCTTGGTGGGCCTCCTTAAGTCAAAAGAGGATGAAACTATCATCCTTTCAGGTAAAGCAGCTATGTTCTTTTTAATATCCTCTTCAATCACTTTTAATAAACCATTTGTAGAGCCATTTCCACTGTAGTACATTTGAAGTGTTTAGAGGTATTCCTTCTGGATTTCATTTAAAAAATACAAATAACTTTTTTTTTTCTTTTAAATTTTTTCGCCTTTTACTTTTGAATATAAGACAGGGTTTAAGGCTGTAAATAATTTTCTTATACTGTGTCATTTACGTACTCTTGTAATGATTTTTAGCAATATTTTATGAGGCAACATTTATGCAAATTCCATCCCTAAAATGTTTTTGTTCCTATTTGTGATTACAGCCAGTCTGGTAGCATGTCTGGCTCACACTAGAGCAGGTATCCCAGATGCGATCATCACTTCAGGTGCTGTTGAAATTCTTATTGATCATCTGTTCTCTGAGAACGTGGAAGTAAGAGCTGCAACTGCAGTGGCCCTTGGATACCTGACCTTTAATCCGCACAGCTACTCGCCTACTCCTTATTGCCTCACGGAACACACCTGGTCTGTATGAGAGATTGATGAATAACCTTGATAAGGATGGAAAGATTTCAAAGGATTTTACTGAGGAATTTAAGAGGCAGGAAATTGTTGGCCTTCCAGCTCTGAGGTGAGCCATGCTCTCTGTCTGGGGCTTTGATGTAGATATAGAGAGAGACAACTTTATTTAATTTGTTTAAAAATAAAATAGCAATCATGTAAATAGCATACAATTTGTTTTGGAATTGGTTTGAGATTGACCATTTTATTGCTTCTTGAATTTTCAGGTCTTGATATGCAAATGTTGATGGAAATTAGTGATGTTAGAAGAGGCAGACCTTTGTGTATTCTTCTTCTCTTTCTTGGGCATATCAAACCCATTCTTCTTCTCTTTCTTGGGCATATCAAACCCATTCTTCTTCTCTTTCTTGGGCATATCAAACCCATTCTTCTTTTCTTTCTTGGGCATATCAAACCTATTCTTCTCTTTCTTGGGCATATCAAACCCATTCTTCTCCCCTTTCTTGGTCATATCAAGCCCATTCTTCTTCTCTGTCTTGGGCATATCAAACCCATTCTTCTTCTCTTTCTTGGGCATATCAAACCCATTCTTCTCTCATTCTTGGGCATATCAAACCCATTCTTTTCTTTCTTGGGCATATCAAACCGATTCTTTCTCTCATTCTTGGGCATATCAAACCCATTCTTCTTCTCTTTCTTGGGCATATCAAACACATTCTTCATCTCTTTCTTGGGCATATTAAACCCATTCTTCTTCTTTTTCTTGGGCATATCAAGCCCATTCTTCTTCTCTGTCTTGGGCATATCAAACCCATTTGTATCCTCTTGTCATGATTCTTTTAAGAACTACTGATTCTGAAAAAGAATTCTTGGATCTTTACCATACCTGCAGTCAACATCTAAATGTAAAAGAAATTTGAAATGTTTAACAAGTTTCACTTACAAGATTATCATTCAATCTTCCCTATCATGATCACTTGTTGAGAAAAGTCCTTAACCTTTTATAAGCCATAATTTGGGAACTAAATGTGCTATTTTCAACATGTACCTTTAACTTTGTAATAAACTGAAATTTCTTGAAGCTGTGTATTGACCATTGTTTCTTTTGCAGGAATTCATAATATCTGTAAGATATTGATGCAACCTTTCATTGTTAATGGTTTATTGAACTGCATATAGCATTTTTAGGACAAAGCAACACAATCCAGTGAATGAAATAAATACCTACTGAACTTTGTTCCATCTCCAGCAATCTAAAGTTAATGTACGGCTTCTTGTATTGTATGTCTTCATGCTTTAAGAAACACACTAATCTATGTTGTGTGTGCTTCATGTAGTTCACAAGATTCACTGTATACTTGTAAAGTTACATTTTTCTTGTAATAAGAAAGATAAGAACAGTAAAAAAAGATGGATCAAGAAATGACCTGACCTTTTCATGGATTAATACTTGGTGCTTGTATTCTTTGCCAGCCTTGAGAAGCATGAAGGACCACCCGTGATTCCACCTCCAAGAGAAAGAGGTAAATGTTTGTGCATTTTCTTTATCCAGCTAGATTGCATATCAGCTTGAAGATATATTGGAGTATGTTAGAACCCATGTTTTACCAGCTTGTAAAGAGTACCTTCAAGAAAACAGATACTAATTTCTTACCCAGAAAGTCATGCAACCATCATTCTCTCAACAATATGTGCATACCGTATTTTCTCTAATAAACGCCCCCCCTCTAATAAACGCCCCCGTCATTTTTCATACTTTCAGGATGTAACAACTTACGTTTAACTTACCGAATGTGACTTGAAAAGGCTGTAAGTCGAACGTAGCCAAGTGGAAAATATGCAAAGAGTATATTCCATTAATAATCCATGCACAATAATGCTAAAAACACAAAAATCGCTTAAAGAAACAATATCATAGGCCTAAAAGAAATTGCTGTTCTTTTGTAAGTTACATTTTTTTCTTCATACTTTACCCTCGAATAAACGCCCCCCTGTTTTCCAAATGCAACGCCCCGGGGGCGTTTATTAGAGAAAATACGGTAGTTAGTGAAACCATTTGTGGTTTCAATGCGATAGCTTCAGGAACCTATGTAGTCATGATGGCATGTGTATGTATGTACAGTATGAGTGTGTGACGCTGAGCTCGTAAACACGATATCTCAAGAACAGTATAGTGGATTCATATCATATTTGGTACACAGATAGCTCGTGGTCCGTTAATGTACCCTATTGTTTTTGATGGTGATGTCATGCATATTAATGAGTAGGCAGGGCTTAATGTATCTAGAGAAGGATAAACTTGCATATTAATGCAGGGTTTAATGTAAAAAACCTTGAAATGCTCATATTTGAATAAATGTGTATCTGTTTTATATTTGGTGCAGTTATGTTAGCTAGTGCCTACATGTTGCATGTGTGCAACTGTATAATTGTTCATGGTATGAAAACATTGAATTTCATTAATAAGCATAGTGGGCGGGGCTCAATATGATTTTGTTAAAAAGAGCTTGTAATCATGATACCTAAAGAATCATAAACTGGATTCAAGTCATATGTAGCCCATGGTCTGTGGATGTGCCTTATTGGTTTTGGTGGTGATCAGAGATCGCGTTAATGACAAATTTGTCGTATATCACGCCATGCCTGAAATTTCTTACAACACAGGTTGTACCTGCGTCCTAAGATTTAGATATAGCATGTGGAATTTTATGCCAGAGGTTTTTATTAACAAAATGAAAATCATGAACATCTTACCTCTCTGATGCGATTCAAAGTTTTATTTCACACAAAAATGATTTTGAATTACTCATAAATAAAAGAAAAATTACACAACTACGAGACTAATGGCCGAATGATTCAACATGCCCGTAGTGCTGTACATAAACACATATCTGCTAGTACATAGGCCCTATGCATGATGTACATACACTGTACATGAAAGTTTTGATGTTGTTTTGAATGCAGGCTGTCAACGATATTATTAGCTAGGATTCTACTTTCCTCCTGTATTGTGTTGATCATGTATCTGTGAAGTGATCACAATCTGCAAGTCAAGTTACTACACTGTAAAGAAGTAGGCATGTTCGAGATCTGAATAGTATATTAATGTTGACAATTGGTCGAAGTTCACTAAAACCTGATGAAAGTTTGGATATGATAAACAAAAGTATTTTCTTTATTTTGGGATTGTTAACCCAAATTTCATGATTCAACAATGAACGTTATACAACGATTGGGTATGAACTTTTTCTTAATATTCTATATGATAATAATAGTACGATTTTTTAATGTTTTTGGTATTTTAAGCGAAATTTTCATTCACTTTAGCAAGGCAGACCTACACAAGTGTGTTAACAATTACTTGCATGCTTTACTAGCGAGCAGTGCCCTGTACATTACAGTGCCCTGTACATTACACAGTGCCCTGTACATTACACAGTGCCCTGTACATTACACAGTGCCCTGTACATTACACAGTGCCCTGTACATTACACAGTGCCCTGTACATTACACAGTGCCCTGTACATTACACAGTGCCCTGTACATTACACAGTGCCCTGTACATTACACAGTGCCCTGTACATTACACAGTGCCCTGTACATTACACAGTGCCCTGTACATTACAGTGCCCTGTACATTACAGTGCCCTGTACATTACAGTGCCCTGTACATTACACAGTGCCCTGTACATTACAGTGCCCTGTACATTACAGTGCCCTGTACATTACAGTGCCCTGTACATTACAGTGCCCTGTACATTACAGTGCCCTGTACATTACAGTGCCCTGTACATTACAGTGCCCTGTACATTACAGTGCCCTGTACATTGTGCATTACAGTGCCCTGTACATTACAGTGCCCTGTACATTACAGTGCCCTGTACATTACAGTGCCCTGTACATTACAGTGCCCTGTACATTACAGTGCCCTGTACATCACAGTGCCCTGTACATCACAGTGCCCTGTACATCACAGTGCCCTGTACATCACACAGTGCCCTGTACATCACACAGTGCCCTGTACATCACACAGTGCCCTGTACATCACACAGTGCCCTGTACATCACACAGTGCCCTGTACATCACACAGTGCCCTGTACATCACACAGTGCCCTGTACATCACACAGTGCCCTGTACATCACACAGTGCCCTGTACATCACACAGTGCCCTGTACATCACACAGTGCCCTGTACATCACACAGTGCCCTGTACATCACACAGTGCCCTGTACATCACACAGTGCCCTGTACATCACACAGTGCCCTGTACATCACACAGTGCCCTGTACATCACACAGTGCCCTGTACATCACACAGTGCCCTGTACATCACACAGTGCCCTGTACATCACACAGTGCCCTGTACATCACACAGTGCCCTGTACATCACACAGTGCCCTGTACATCACACAGTGCCCTGTACATCACACAGTGCCCTGTACATCACACAGTGCCCTGTACATCACACAGTGCCCTGTACATCACACAGTGCCCTGTACATCACACAGTGCCCTGTACATCACACAGTGCCCTGTACATCACACAGTGCCCTGTACATCACACAGTGCCCTGTACATCACACAGTGCCCTGTACATCACACAGTGCCCTGTACATCACACAGTGCCCTGTACATCACACAGTGCCCTGTACATCACACAGTGCCCTGTACATTACACAGTGCCCTGTACATAACACAGTATCATGGAACTAAATGTTTCATGATATGCAATGACATGACAGTTCATACAAATTTTACAAATCAATCAGCATATGGAAAAAAAGCATCAGAACCACAAAACCTTTTGGTTCTGTTTATATATTGGGGGTGAGGGCACTGTACACAGCACTAGAAAACATTTTGGCCCCTGAAGGTTGGGGTCCTTAGAATTGCACTAAAGGTAACACATGTCCATTACACCACTGTGTAGGACTCATTCAGTGCATGTACCATCTTTTTCATAAACTTTTTGGCAGGGCATTGTTAAAAAGTGATAAAAACTTCTATATATCAATATATATAGAGGAATTTTTATCACTTTTTCATCAAAAGTGAATATTTTGTTATTAATTATAATTGCAAGATTAATCCATCACAAAGGTCAGTGTATTTATTATAACCTAGGTGTTCAGTAACATTGTGATATCAGAAGTGCTAGTGATATGATTGCAACCTGACCCTTATAATGTAGGTCTTGAATAATATACACCTTTAAAAATCAAGTGAAAACAAAACATACTTTGTATTAGAAATTAACAATACTGTTTCTCATATAAAGGAAAATCAGCTAGATCCAGACCACACACCAGCATGAGTATGTACGCAAACAAAAGTGAGTCACAGAATAAAGCTGTTCCACGTTCCACCTCTGCTCCAGCTCGCCGCCAGGACAGTGCTCCCAAGTCGGTTTTGAAAGTCAAGAGCGATTTTGAGAGACGGAGCACCATGGTAAATGGGGCCGGGGATGCTCAAAATGGATCAGAGTCAAAATCAAAGAAAGGTATGAGGGTGGCATGGGATTGAGAGTGGCATGGCATTGAGGGTGGCATGGGATTGAGAGTGGCATGGCATTGAGGGTGGCATGGGATTGAGAGTGGCATGGCATTGAGGGTGGCATGGGATTGAGAGTGGCATGGCATTGAGGGTGGCATGGGATTGAGAGTGGCATGGCATTGAGGGTGGCATGATATTGAGAATGGCATGGGATTGAGGGTGGCATGGGATTGAGGGTGGCATGTGATTGAGGGTGGCATGGGATTGAGGTGGCATGGGATTGGAGGTGGCATGGGATTGAGGGTGGCATGGGACTGAGGGTGGCATGGGACTGAGGGTGGCATGGGATTGAGGGTGGCATGGGATTGAGGGTGGCATGGGATTGAGGATGGCATGGGATTGAGGATGGCATGGGATTGAGGGTGGCATGGAATTGAGGATGGCATGGGATTGAGGGTGGCATGGAATTGAGTGGTCAAATTTCATTAGGTGTGTAATATGTGCCAAAACTTTCACAGCTGCTCAATGTTACAAATGTCAATGTAACAAATAGTCAATCAAAAAGTCAGTTTCATATCCAAAAGGAAATACCTGATTGTAATACATGTTTATTAATGTAAGGTTAGGCCTGTTGGTTGGTATGTGCTATTAACTTCAGACAAGACAAAAGTCACCTCTGGCTGTCTATAAATGTCAATATGTTGAGTAGAACTTTTTGTGATATCAAAGATACACCCTGGAATTGTTTAACAAATTGAACCATCAAAGACACATAGCTTTAATATTTTATAAGATTATCACTTTCTTGTGTTGAAAATATAGACGTTTCTGAATATGAGAAAAGAGAATTAAGTCTACTGTGTAATGTAAATCCGAGGCAGCTCAAAACAACTTCCCTTACTGATTTGTGCATGTATAAAGGCAATTTACCCCCTGCAGCTGATGAAGTCCTAATTTTCAGATTGCAATAAATGAGTAGGGTCGAGCTTATTGATCCTTCAAATGATAATTGAGAAAGTTGTTACTTGTTTATCCATAACCCTTTAAGGGCAAAAACAAGGTTCATATACTCTTTCCTGTGTGAAGAAGCCCAATGTTCTGACACAGGACTCAATATTTTGTTATGAGGATTAATAATGGATGCTTCTTCATCCTTGCAATAAAAGTTGAATTATCTTACTTTTCATGATGTATGTATATCTTTTCATGATGTGTGTATATAATCTCTTTTCATCATGTATGTATATAATCTCTTTTCATCATGTATGTATATAATCTCTTTTCATCATGTATGTATATAATCTCTTTTCATCATGTATGTATATAATCTCTTTTCATCATGTATGTATATAATCTCTTTTCATCATGTATGTATATAATCTCTTTTCATCATGTATGTATATAATCTCTTTTCATCATGTATGTATATAATCTTTTTCATCATGTATGTATATAATCTGCGACTAAAATTGAAAAGCTACTTTAGAAAAATATGAAGTCAGTGATTTTATATTTACATGGACAACAATTACAATAGAATTAAATCAAATGTAACTTCTATTGTTTGTATTTAATAAATTATTGTAATTTTCTTATATTGTAAAATGAGTTTAGTGAAAGATGATTTTACATTGAACAACAAGAGAAAAGCTTATTAGTTATGAATCAAATGATTGTTGCCAAAACAGTTTATTCAAGTCCTTAAAAATCATAGAAAGGCATAGTATAGTAACCATAGTATGCTTAGCAAGAAAATCTGAACCTACTACAGCTCAATCATGGTTGATCAATGTATAAAAGATACAGCAATAGATATACTTTTAGTATGATTATGACTCAGCTTTTTATTTGTACCAATTATAGTACTTGTCAATAATTGCATGGGGAAATGAACAATTTTGTAACAAGCAAAATGAATTGGCATTCTTTACCTTTTTCATTTGGAACATTTTTGGATTTATAGTGATTAGAATGAACATAAACAGATGCTATGGCAATCAGAATGAAGAGTAAGATACATCTGTGAAATATTTTTGGTTTGAAATTGATTAGATTGTAAAACACAGATGTTACAACAATTTGAAAGATAGAAGTTTACATTAATCATACACTTCTTATTTAGTTGGTAGGTTTAACTGCACCTTGACAGTGAAGGGCAAACTGCTTTAGAGATTAAGTTATGTCAGAGGTGGAAAGAGGTTGAGGAGACAGTGTGGATCGTAGGAAGTAGGTGTAGAAGAAGAAGTTTAGAATTTTTTTTTTTTTGGGGAGGTCAGCTTTTGCAGAAGAGATCAGGGAATTGGGGAGGCTCTGGGTAGGGTGAGGAGTAGACAATCTTCTTTTGACTAGAAAAAGATTCTGGAACCGTAAGTTACAAATACTTTAAACTTCAATAGCAGTAATTGGGCAAGATATCAAATGAAATGTATCATAGTTTGCAATGTTTGTGTGGTATTGAAATACGATTTGACAATCAACTTTTACTATTCTTTATATGTAGGAACAATGGCAATAAGAAATTGGTTGTGATGTTTTGTAATAATATTTTTATTTTTAATTATATCAAATGGAGATAGAATGACTGCATTGGATATCATGCTTGAAAATGTAAATGTAAAACCATTGAAACATTATGTAAATTCAATTAATCAGAAATTCTGAAAGTGGGTAGGTACAAAGATATATACTTAAGATCATATAGTAATCATAGTTAGTAATTGAGTATGTTCATTGAAGGATGTTTTAGTTTGCTTATTATTCATTTTTGCTCATCTAAGTGCAAATATAGTAATGTATTGCGACTAGAAATTGCAATCAATATCAAAATATACGATGTAAATTGAGAATTTTAATTCAATTCAATATGGTAAAATAGCGTCTTATGTTTATCATATTAAGAACACTTTATATTTAAAATAATAATATTTATGTATATTATAATTTTATTTATTTCAATTTTCCCCAAAGGGATTAAAGTGTGTGGTGGAAACTATTCACATTGTGCCTTGCGCCTGAATACCTTGAAGAGTTCACCTTGATTTTCCTCAGAAAAATATTTTAATACAAAAATCTGTCATTATTTTACACAGTATGATTAATCTTTGATACATTCCATTTTGTAAGATATGAAAAATTTTGTCTTTTGATAAAGCACAGAATTTGCAGATTGTTTAAATATACACTGCCTTATAAAATGTTCTTCTTACTTAAATTTGAATTCAAAAGTTGAAGAATAATTTTAGAAGAGCAAATGATGTATCAATATTTGCAACAATAAATTTGTAATGACACTACTTTATCATAAGAAGTGCTTTCATATATGATACAAAAATAAGTGTAAAAAGCTGTTTATGTAATCATTGGTGAACGATAATAAGAATCCACTACTTTTTACAATGAGGTGCAGTGGCTCAGTGGTTTAGGAATCAAGCTCATATTCGAAAGGTAGCGGGTTCGATTCCCGTTGTGAGCGCTGCATTGTGCCCATGAGCAAGACACTTTACTTGCTTCAGTCCACTCAGCTGTGAAAAATGAGTACCAGCACTGCTGGGGAGTTAATCTGTGATGAACTGGGAGTCGTATACTCTCATCCCCTTGTGCCATGGAAATCGGGGATAAGCACCGGCTGTATGATCCTAATGGCTCGATGGAATTAGCTAACTTTTCACAAGCCTGTAGAATTGGAACAATTCCACAAGGTTTCATGTGTGTTTGACACGTGTTACAATATATGAATTTCCTGTGCACATATAACGTTGACAAAGTATCAAATCCTGTGGCAATGTGAGCAGAGAGTACTAGAATCACACTCTTTCACATTAAGATGCGTCATGACATGCTTTCCACATACAAAATTGGAACAATTTCGATTGTGACACAATTTCTTTTATTAGGGATATTTAATAAGCAAAATGTTTTAGGAATTTTGTTGAGTTTCAAATACATTTCCTTAAATTTCAGGTTTTGTTTTTAAAATGAAACAGATGAAAGGGGTTTTAATTATGTATTATGACAGGTGTGTGCTATGTAAACATTCTTTTGTAAAAATTAGTAATTACATCATGGCCACAGAATAAATAACTGCTTGAAAAATTGACATTCATTTATTGTAGAAAACAAATGTTTCAAAACATGTTTTCTGCACCTTGTACATAAAAACTTCTACTTAAATAGAAAGCAAACTTTTGTGTTTCCAGTTTGAATCTGGTGTTTTTTAATCCTCAACAAAAATAGTTTAAAGAATGGCAGCTGATTTGTCACAGAATAGCTTGACTTGCTCTGTCAATCAACATATAACTAGAAAAGACGTGCTGCTCATAATCATGAAAAATAGAACAATCTTCAACGTTAATTTAAAGATATTGGACATATAGCGGATTGATCAAAATATATTTTAAAATCTGTACAGGTCAGTTTCAGAATTTTGAAACTATAACTTTTTACGTTTGAGTTTGTGACTGATTAGGGTTTGATAAGTTTTTAATTTATGTTGAATTTGTGATGGCATGACTGGGCAAACAGCTTAAAATCTTTATGAAAATAAAAAGTATGGCAAAGTCTATTGCTACCAGAATTTGTTTGATTGGGTAATAGTAAAAACTATACAACTTTTGGTCAGCATTTGCTGCACCGCTTTGCAAAATTTTTGTTGGAAAATTAGACAACATATTTACGCAGAATTCTAAGGTTGCCTCATAATACATCGTAAATTAGCATGGTAATTTGCATACTGATGCCTCAAAATTCAAAACGCTGTATAATGGTCCATTTTTAGCTGATTCTGACGGGGTTTTTTTCTTTCGTTTTTTTTCTTGCTGCTTCCATGTTTTTTAATAGTTTTTAAAGCAATTCTGCTACTGTTGCCTCTACACGTCTATAGAACTTCAAGGATTTTTGGCACTTCATCACCCAGAAACAAAATAATCTATTAAATTAGATAATCTATTAAACTAGATATCTATCATACTAAATATCTATTATACTAAACTTATTTAAGCCTATTTTTGCTCAGAATTTTATGTTCCTTAACACAGGAATTAATTTGATAGGTTTGGCTATGTAAATGAATGTTTATGCAATGACAAAGTATTTTCTTTTGTTTCTCTGGTTACTGCATAAAAAGCAATAGTGACAAAATTGTGTGCTGTAATTTTAATTAAGGTGTTTGCATATTCTCAAAGAAATCATCCTTTGCAATTGATCAATATCTATGCATATTTTAGCAATCTTTTTTCTATTTGATATAAAAGCAATGTGTGTATATTTTTGCCATTTCTATTCTAAATAAATCTTTGACTTGTGTTTGAAAATGGTTGAATATTCTGATTGTCTCTATTTTTAATGTTGTCCTGTTTGATCAATGAAACCCAAAATCTGAATATTTGGTTTAAAAAATAAATCCCAATCCTCGGTTTTGAACTTGACCACTTTCCCACATTACCAACATACTCGATCTAAATGGAAATTAACTAGCATGTTGACTAGCAAACGTACACTAAAAGTTTTTATATGATTGCAGTGCTGTCACCACCACAATGCATTGAGTGATATGATGTAATCTCTTTCTTGACGGTACTTCACATAAAAAATAAATGACATCATACTGTAAATCATTCTGTCAATGACCTCCAAAGAAAGGAAGTTGCAGATGTCAATCAGAATACTGTTTTCATCAATATGACAGACCTGCCAACCTTTAGGATCACCAAACTGTATTCTGGAACTACAAAAGTTGTATTTTTGATAAAAAAAAACTACTCTTCAAACAAAATGTACAAAACAAAGGTTTACTGTGGCTGAAAAAAATTACCACTGTACATTCAGTTTCTCTTATAGTACGTGGCAGTTGCCTTGTTGAATTTCTGGAGTGCTTCATTTTTAATATACGTTAATGGGATGAAAATCCCTGCTGCTTGCCAATAGATCTTGCTAGTTAAACAGTCTGATAAAACTGAAGTACTTAAACTTGATCAGAACTCTGTTGCATTTTTTCGAAGAACACTAAAAATTCTTTCATCTTCTGCGTTACTATGGGAAATAGAAAGGATCATTAGCATCAATTTTGGGAGAGATTGATATTTTAGTTGACTGCTTATGATGTGCTTCAGTTCTTGGCCACACAGAAAAACACACTTTGATTTCTGCATCCAGACCAGTCAGTCCTCTCACCTCCAAAATTTCACCGTTTGACATCTATACGGGCATCGCCTACATCACATGAAATGTCTTTTCCCAGTGGGTATCTGAAAAACATGAGAATTGATTAAAGATCTATGAACAGCTTAAAAACTTTTCATTTATCCCATTGAACATATCAAAATTCTGACAAGAACTGTCTTTAAATTATAAAAATAGTACAGTAAGTTTATCAGAACCTTATCAAAGCCTAGATTTTTTAATGTATGCAATACTTGTGACGCATGAATGAGAGGACAGCTGAAAATCTTTATAGATTTTTAAAAATATTTCTTTAATGATAAAGGAGATGTCTTTTACTTGTATACTCCTTAAATTATTATTAGGGTTGACACTTCAGACCCAAAAACTTGCTCATTATTAATTGTTGAATGTGAAAAAACAAATATTGTGTATATACAAAAAATATTGAAATTTATTTCAGAGATTTTAAAAGCACTTCCAGCTTTTGACAAAGATTTAAAGAATCATAGTTAAGGCCGTGACACACCGAACGCGGCGAGCGATTTTTTAAACAAAATTGAATAAATTAAAGGAAAATAAACATTTTGAACTTTTGTTTTCATAGATGGATCATCATCGCATGACTATTCAGATGATAACTGAAAATTAATTGAAAGGGCGTTTCTACGCCCATTATAGCAAAATTCGCGTCGCAACAGAAAATCGCGCCCCACTAAAGCGAATTTCTCCAAAGTTTAAACAAAAAAAATTTCTAGCAAATTTTTCAGTATCACCAGAAAGACTCAAATTCAAACTTTATCGTGTGTAAGCAAAAAGTCAAAGCATCTTATAATAATTGTTTCCTGCTTGATTATCTTAAATATCGCTCGTCGCGTCGCGTTCGGTGTGTTACGGCCTTAAGAGTTAACAAAAAAAAGTCAAAGCATATTTACTGAATGTCCCTAGCAATGCTTTGGTATTGCCGTTGTATTGTGGTGTTGCATATGATATTGCTGTCACCCAACCATGCTTCACACCCACTCATATACTAGTTTTATTACCTTGGTTCATATCGACTGCCTGAGGATCCTCAGCAAACCCAGTTCCCTGTTTCAGATGTTCCATTCCTGCCCATGCTATCATTATACCATTGTCTGTGCATAATTTTGGTGGTGGGCACAGAAGTTTGTACTTTTGACTGTCACAAATCATTGAGAGTGCATTACGAATGAAGCTGTTACTTGCAACCCCACCAGAAACCACCTGGTAAAATAGACAAAAACTATAATGAAAAAATATGGCAATATATTATAAATATGATTATAATCATTCTTAAATTAACTAAGTAGATATTGATACAGGTTAGTATTAATACCAGAACTTTGAAGTTAACAGATCAACAAAGTTAAATCTATACTCAAGCCATAAGGCCCTTCAGGCCAGTGCTTCCCCTGGTTTCTTACCCCTGGGTGGCTGTAAGAGATTTGGGCAAAATATGAACATCTGTTTTGTTATACATTAATTCAATAAAATAAAAATAAAGCAATGATTAGCACATCTTTGTGGCATGCACTTTGTGAGTTTCATAACTGAATAATGAAATAGAAATGAGGAATGGTTTTGTCCTTACAAAAATTTAAACTCAATGTCCTCCCAGACTTGCTATCTGAAGAACAGAGCAGCTTCTAATTTAAGAGACTGATTAGGAAATTTGAAGAGAATTAATTACGTGTCAATCATAATGTCTTTTCATGAAAGCTGTTGAGTTTCACCATACAGTTGAAAGCATTCATATTCAAAATAATATCCATATTTCAAAGTGGTTGCTAATGGTGCTCGCCCGTCTGTTTGTACGACACTAGAAAGTAGGGCTGTTATGATACAGGTAAATCAGAGATATTGAGTATCATGGACAAAAGTACTGTAATATTGTGATATCTATGTTATGATTACTGATTTTGGAAAATTGTTTATGTTTTTAGTATGCAGTTGTCAATTCTCTCATCAAATCTACGAGCTGGGTGGGGAAGAGGAGCACAAAAGAATCAAGATTTGCTGCAAATATTCTGTTAAAATCTCATTTAATTGAAATAATTTATGAAATTCTGTTTCACAATTTTTTTGCCTCAGTTTGACTAAGAAAAGGGTTCTACATATAATCAATAGCACTGGAAAAAATTTATTAACAAGACGGAAGGGTTTACTACTTTTAAAAGCAAATCTAAAACACCCAGAAAGCTTAATGGGTTGATCAAACTTTACCAAGTTTTGTGACTCTTGTGGTATAAGTCCTGTCTGCCTGCAGTATTCCATTCCCCTGAGAATTCTTGTACACAAGTGCTGTGTAAGCTTATATTGGAAAGATGCAGCAATGTCTTGTAAGTTTTGAAGGTGAAATTGAGTTGTTGCGGAGCCTACTCCTGGAGGTAAAAACAAACATGAGTAAAGATCTAGTTTGCTTGTAGTAATGAAGGATGGTATGACTTAAGACTGTACACATTGTACAAAACTCATCCTGCAATACAAACATGTGGGATTAGTATGACGAAAATTAATCTATATGCACATTAAAGCCTAGTATAATCGTACCAATATCGTGATTAGCACAGAATATTTACCATGATTAGCGATCTGTTTGACATAAAACACAATGCATTATCAATTTTAGCACAGTAAGTCACAAACCAGGCCCAGATGAAGTCTGCCTGCCTCAAAGTTCATTGATTTTAGCATGGTAACCCATGCTTAGCCTGAGTTTGGGCTAAAGCCTCACACTTAGCGCGTACAATTATTTTAGGCTGAAATGTAAAACTGATCAGTTACTTCAAAAATCAAATGCACACGCCTTCTTTCTTACTGCTGAAATATCAATAAACAGATCTATATCTCACAATGCAGTCTTATTTGCAAGTTAGTTGCCCAAATCAACAATATCCAAAATTCATAAAAATTTATCATAACTTATAATTCACAAACACTAAAAAACTCCAGAATCATTTTTGGAAAAAATGGGTACGTAAATGGCCCATTTTGTATCTTCTGCACTGTATATAAGCCATATCTTCATCAAGCTTCTCTCTTTAAAGATTCAATGGTCCATATCTCAAATTCAAAAATACTTTTGGAAAATCCTTGCTTCTGATTGGTTGATTAGCATTATTTGCCCATATTTAAATGAAGTATTAAGACATAGCTCCCATCCTCCAAACTAATTGTTAGGAGAATTCTACATAATGATCAACACAAAATCACCACTGTCCTTTCTGTCTGTCTGACCACTGTCTTCATATGTTATTTACAAGAATTAAAAGAATTACATATTCAAGTCACATATCTCACAATGCCATTTAGTATAATTTCTTGTACTTCCCATAAGGTAAAATATATGATTTTGACATTCTGTTGCTTTGCTTTTTGCTAAAGTATGCTATGCAAAAGGATGGCCTGTGATTTGCTCACAAGTAAAATCTGTCATCAATGATATGCTTCATTTCTATAGCCAGAGACTACATTGTGTCATTTAAAAGAAGAATGACTCAAAAACTGCATTTTATTGAGTGCTATCACTTTGTACTGTGGCCTAAGTCACAAATTCAGTGAATTAGCAGCAGTCTTGGGCATCTAAATGGCCAAAAAAGACCTTTTTTCATTGTAGGGGGTGCCTTTACATCCAATTAACATGTTTTTGTTAATTACTCCAACGTGCAAGAAATTTTGGTGGAACTTTTTAGTTGAGCAATAAGCAAGTTATTCCCCACAGATTGATGTATTTTTTGTGTTGCCCCAAGATGTGATGTGTACTACAAAAGTGCAACCTTCAACTCACAGTCTATTACTTGTGTGGCATGAAACTCCAGATAGGAAGGGAATTTTGAGCATTAACCCAGTCTATGACAGAAAGCACATATACTGTACCTTCTTCAAACTCTTTCTGTCTGATGTAATGGAACACTTGTTGTTTCAAGGATGAAAATGAAAAATTAGAGTCCTTGCGTTTCATTTTAAACATGTTTTTATGATGAAACAGCGTGAAATCTCCACCTTCAGCCATCTTCTCAATCGCCTGACCTCCACCAAGGCCAACACAGTCAGGATGGTGATGAAGTCTCAGGCTCCTAGCAACCTGAAGAAAAAAATCAAAACAGTTCAATTACTGTCAAAAGACTAACAAGGATTACTATTCTCAATTGAAAACATATAAACACCAATTTCTCAAAAGTTTTTCATTTTTAAGTCCTGAAACTCCAAGCCCTTCACTACCTGCTTTCTGCAATTATATTGATTTTTTATCTTGACTCAAAAATCACATTGCATCAAATAATAATGATACCAAACATCTGAATAAGCTAAAGCAGGGGTTCTTAATTCTTAATTAAATTTTTCAAAGGGCCATCATTTCAGAACAGCTTCAGGCTGTGGGCCAATAGCGTGGCAAAACCAACGGTCATGTGTTAAACAAAACCCGTCAAAACAATCCCTGAATACAAACAACTTAAAAGAGTTCGCGATTGAAGGATGTCGGCGGTTTTCTTATCCACCTTCTTTGACATGCCGCGAGCCCAATTTATAGCAGAACTAAAGACAACATTTTATTTGATAAGCCGCAATGTTTTAGGAAGCTTGATCTGCCTAAAATCAAAATAAACGAGTATTTTGCGATTTTTACTGATCTCATTTGGATTGATCTTACATGCAATGCACTGTATAGCATTATATAATAACTATTGTTTGCGGCCCAGATTGGATTGTCTAGCGGCTAAGGCCTGTGGGCTGCCTATTAAGAATCACTGAGCTAGAGCATCTCCCCCCCACACACTTTGTATTTTCTGTACAATTTCCATTGTTGTACAACCATATGTTATTATTTTGTGATTTGTTAAACTAATTAAAGAGAAGTGATCACAGTCTGTATATGTTTTTGCAAGGTACATTTTTGTAAATGGGAGAACAATAAAACATTCACAAAACAAACAAAAAGAATCGATTTTTCAAATTTGAGAAAAGGGATTAGATGAAAACTTCTCTCTTTAGGAATGTGTTATTTCCATCATAAATTATTATTTAACAAAAGTGACATCAATAGTCACTTCCATTTCCTGCATAAAGAATGAACTTTACACTAAAAAAATACACACAATATGTTAAGAAACACAAATATGCACAAAATACTCACACAATCGTTTTAATTATGTGCAAGCCTTAAAAAGTGTGAAAATATGAACAAAGATGGAACAAATTCAATGATTATAAAATATGGTAAATTTAAATACATGAGAATTAAATGCTGATTTTTCATTCTTACTTGGTTGGTAAACTTTACGAACCTTATCAAATGCCTCCCCAGGAGCATCATCATATGTCTGGCCCAAAATCAGAAAATCACCGACTCCTCTTGCAACTGCCAGAATACAGTGTCCACCAGAGACCAGAAGAACAAGGAAAGGAAAGTCTACTCTACACAAAAGAAAATAGAAAATACAGTTACTCTTTTGCATATCAGATTCACTCAATTTTAAATGAAAGAAATAATCTTTTCAATTGAATTTGAAAGAAGATAAGATAGACTTGTCTTGCAAATTTTTGTATATTCAATTGCTTTTGCAACTTTATGCAAATATTTTCTTGATGTGTACAATTGGTCTTGAAAAGTGATTAAATGTTGAAGTGATCCTCAGAAAGTTAAAGCACTTTGGAAGAAAGATATCTTCTTTAAACTATAGTACAGAAATAAATATACACATAACATATCAAAAACAAAACATGTACCCATATGTAATGTAATTGTGATATCAAAAATCTTTTTAACTTTGTCAGAATATTCCATCCTCAATATGTTACATTTTTCTTTGGTGTCTGACTGAACACTTTAAAACAGCTATTTTCAAAATGGATTTTTGTTGTCAAAATGGACTGGAATAAAGCTTTCAAATTACCATTATACTCCTTTTCCGTACTTAAAAAAACTCTGTACCAGAATAGCTAACAAAATTCTTGTTTGCTATTCTGGTACATACTTAATAAAGTATAACAAAAAAGGAGTAAAATGGTAACTTGAAGGCTTTATTCCAGTCCATTTTGACAATAGAAATCCATTTGAAAATAGAAGCTGTCTTAAGTCTATTTCAGAGAAACTGCAAAGTCAAGAATTTTCAACATTTGTTTTGAGCATGAATGCATTGGAATTTATTTCACAGAGTTTAGGAACACTTTAGCTTTGACACAGAAACTTTCACTATCTTCCTAAAAATGTTACAAATAGCTCAAACAAGAAATTCTTTCAATTCATCAATTATTAAAAAGAATGCCAAAGTCAGCTTTTGGGATAATGTAATGGGCAAAATGTTTTATCTAAAAGTGTGCATCACAAGCCAATCTGGATTTTAAGACACCACAATCAATTGGTGCACTTTCCAAAAGCTTCAAAAAAACTTCAGATACAATTTGAAAGAACAAGTGAGAGCAAAAGATGATGCAAAGGGAAAAGAAAGCAAATCACAATTGTTCATGTGTCATGCATCACAATCATTTTGACAAGAAGACTAATTCTAGGAAATGGTCTCAACTATACGTTTGCAATGTCTTTGAGCCAAACTTCAAAACAACAAGCAAATGACATTTTGTCTTACAGTAGGAATCCTTACAACCTTAAGATTACAAAACTTTCTACATAACCACACTTAACTGTTGATAATTTCATGGATTCTGAAAAACTGGAATATGATTTTGCAAAATATGAAAGAAACAGGCTGCATGTTCCACAACATAGGGCATACAACACTTTTGAAAAAGGTGCAATGCTTCCTTCATATTGATCCAGGACCGGATTTAGCAATGGGCAACGTGGGCAGTTGCCCATGGGCCTCCACAACCAGGGACCTCCACATATTCCATGAAAACAAATTGTAAGGGAAAAATGTGGTAGCGACCTGTTAATTTGCATTGGTAGGAGTGGTAGCAACCTGTTCATTTGTATTGAAAATTGGGCAGGCAAACAGGCTTACAAAATGAAAATTCTTGAACATAAATTTACTTCAAAAATCACATAATACTGCACCATTTTGCATCTAAGCACCCTTAATCATTCCAAAGGGGTACACCCCCTCCCCCAGGACGGCGGTCATTAAAGTAGTGTGGGCCTTCACTCCTGAACTTACCCATGGGCCTCCACATGTCAAAATCCGACCCTGTATTGATTTGCAAATGAATAGAAATGCAGTCACATTTCAAAACAACTAAATAATTCTAATTTTAAACACAATTCTTTGCAGAAAGTGTTTCTATCTTTGCTGCAAAATCTACATATACACACCTCTCTATCATACGTATTGTCAGTGCATGTGCTTCCATGTGGTGGACAGGTATGAATGGAAGGTTAACCCTCTTGAGAAGGTCCTTGCTGTACTCCAGTCCGACTCCAAGACTAAGGGCAAGACCTGGCATGATGGTTGTGGCTAGTGCAGATATATCCTGTGGGAATGATTTAAAAAGAATGCTGTTTATGGAATATCAGAATTGATTAACATCTACAAGTGTAAAATAGAAAAAATGGTGTATATAAAATGATGTTTCTATGCTACTTAAATATTTTTATTCTCAGACAAGGTGACAATTTCCTTAATTTCTTTTTGCCTCTCTGCACCTTAAAATAACTGTACTTTGAAACATTGACACTCAAAAAAGAGTTACTGTAGAAACAAAACTTAACAATAAACACTTACATTGAGGGATACACCAGCAGATGATAAAGCTTCCTGAACAACATTATCAATAAACTGTCTGTGGAGGCTCTGAGCCAAAATTGGAATAATTCCACCATTTCTGTAGTAAATTGAATCAAATAATGAAGATATTAAACTATAAGAATAAATTCAGATGCTTAGTTTAAGCCTTTACATTTTATTACTGATTCTAATGTTCACAACATTTTTGTCATTCAGGCTTAATAATTCCTTTAATAATTTCTTTCAATTTATAAAGAGTAAAACATTTAATAAATACAACAGGTATTATCATCATCAAATTACATCTCTCCGTGAATTTGTTTGAAGAGGGCTTAGGACTTGGTAAAAAGAGCCAGGTGAGGTCGGTTTGGGCATGTGAGTCAGTTTTAGTTGCATTAGGGGGACGGTATTGGTGTTTGAGGAGACTGTGCTCAAATAGGAAAGTTTGGTGTGGTGGGAACCGAGGAATTGCTTCCTGGCCTCCAGGTAAGTGATGCTTGGACTAAGGGTTTTCAAATTTGGTTATCTGTTTTTCCTGAAGATAGGTGGGGCAGTATTTTGAGAAAAAGAGATGGTTGGCTGGGTGAGCACCGTTGCAATTGGTGCAGTGTGGGGTGTTGGTGCAAGAGGCGCTGTCATTGTCCGAAGCTCCAGTTGCCACAGCATGCTTGGCTGTGGCAGAAGTTTTTTCCATGGCCATACCTCTGGCACTTATGACAGCGGAGAGGGTTGGGAATGTTGGGGGCAAATGGGACTCTCAGATAGCAGGCAGTGATGTGGGAGGGGAGAGTTGGTGTGGCAAAAGTCAGGAAGATGGTATTGGTGGGTGTTTCGGCACAGTCTCTTTGAGGAAGAGACAACAGGCCTCAGTGATGTCTTGGCTGGCAATTTCTCAACGAGGTCTTCATTGGTCAAGTAGGCAAGGTCCCTGGTTCTGATGACGCCTTTGCTGGAGTTCAGGGAACGTGGGGAGTAATTGTTATGTCGATACCAGCATTAGCTAGGGTTTTGGTGTTGAGGAGGGTGGTGGCTTGAGTATCCCTAGTGCACCAGGATATTACCAGATCTGTGGATAGAAACTTGGGGATAGTACCGGTAAGGCCTTAGAGTGTCTTGTGGATGAGGAAGGGGGAAACCAATTTAAAACTGAGTTTAGAAGGGAAAATGGGAAGAACATACAGTAAGTGTTTTTTGGAAACTAGAACATAAAAACAAAGTAAACCAAATCATTTCATTGAATTTGTTTGGTGAGGTTTAATGGCACCAGTGATGGCCAAAGAGTGCCATTGAAATTAACTGATGTCAGAGGTTGAGGAGAGTGCAGAGTATAGGAAGTAGTTGAACACACATACTTCAGAACCAATCTGCTAATGGAAGTGTTAATAATTTTCCACCAATTTTTTCCACCTTCTATGATGCTGTCAACTTACTTCACATGTATTTTCTTCTGAGAGTACATTCCTTCCCCAAGAACCTCTCCATCTTCAGTAACCACTGCAGCTCCAGTGTCATCGCAACTTGTTTCAATCCCCAGCACAAGTTTAGGTTTTGTTGAATACTCACCAACCCCACACAGACGCACAAATCTTTGAAATTTCTGTTTCGCATACAGTTTAGTAGTTTGGTGTTTTTGAAATGTTCTGATTGTATTACCTTTCACAATTGTCTGCATGTTTTCTTTATTTCACTTAATTAACACCACTTTGTGTGAAAGACAAACCTGTGAATTGAAGAGACAAATTGAAAGATCATGATAAGTTTATACATTTATTAAAGTTCCTCTTATGATGTCTGCTATTTTCAAACAATTTTTCTTTTTATTTAATAATTATGTTGATCCAGAAATACAGCAAACAGACCTGAAAATGGTGTAGAATTGACAATCAGTCATTTTTTAATACTGATTTGTCATTTTTAAACAGTTTTTATAGCAATCAACAATTAAAATGACCGTTCAATGGATTTTATGTAACACACAAACAACATATTTTTTTTCAAGCCTACATCATTTGCGAAGCCCACACTATATAACGTAGTACACTTGCATTTGAATGCGGCATTAGGTTTAAATTTTTGTTTCATTGATGGCTCATTTTCTCTTGATTAGAGGGAAGATTTCATAATTTTGCAGAAGACTTTTGATATTTTATTCTTTGCGGAACACTGATACATATGAGGCCACATTTAGGACTTTTTTTGTTATTTTTTTGTGACCGTCACACATAACATACCAAGATTACGGGCTAAGAAGGGTTAGTCACCCTATAAAAATCCCAAACTAACACCACAACCACCACATAAAAAAGAAAAATCAAACACGCCCAGAGTTAGTTAAAGAATTTATCAATGTTGACTTTGAAATTGTGAACAGAATTACAGCTAACTAGCCACTCAGGCAAACCATTCTACTCATTAACAACTCTTTGCGAAAAGCTAAAATGCCAAATATCTATCTGTGAGGACTCTTTGGTCAACTTCAAACTGTTACAACATGTCACACAAGGATTAGCTGTAACATGTGCAAAAAATAACAGGAAGTCAGACATCACTACCAGATAGGAACTTAAAAACCTGAATCATATCACCACATACTCTTCTCAATTCAAGCGTGATCAAACCAAGAATTCGCAACCTAGATTCATAAGAGAGATTCCTAACTTCAGGAATAAGTCTTGTGGCTCTTTGCTGAACCTGCTCCAAAATTAACTTATCCTTCTCATAAAAGGGACTCCAAGACTAAATAGCATACTCAAGATGAGGCCTGACTAACTGCTTATACAAATTAAGAACAACCTCTTTACCAAGAAAACTAAAATTTCTTCTACTCAAACCAATCATCCTATTTGTCCTTGCAACTGCTAAAGCAGACTGTTTAGAATTTAGGCTTCAGATTGCTAGTAATGACAACACCTAGATCCCTTTCTTGATCAACACAACCAAGATTTGAACCATTCATGCAGTAATCAAAAGCCAAATTGCTTTGACCAAAATGAATATCTTTGCAATTATCAACATTGAATGACATCTGCCATAATTGGGACCAAGAAACTAACTTATCCAGATCAGTTTGCAAAAGTGAAGAATCCCTAGCATCATCAAGAATCCTGTACAGCTTAGTGTCATTAACAAATTTACAAATCCTGGAGCCAAGGGAAACATCAATATCATTAATGAAGATTAAGAAAAGAAGCAGACCCAATACAGAACCCTGAGGAACACCACTTGTGACATCCTCCATGGAGATACTTCACCATTAATAACCAACTCTTTGTGACCTGTCAACTAACCAAGAATATATCCAACTGGCACACTTTTCCTCAACACCAAGCGCCCTTGTTTTCATCATGAGCCTGCCCAATGGAACCTTACAAATGCTATTTGGAAATCTAAATACATAACATCCACATTATGACTAAAATCAACTAGATTAGTAACATCATCAATAAACTCCTATAAATTAGAAACACAAGACCTCTTAGGTAAAACCCATGCTGGGACAAATTCAACAAACCTTTGACCAGTAAATGATCTAGTACAACATCCTTAACAATGGACTCCATGACCTTGCACACAGCACTAGTAAGACTCACTGGCCTATAGTTACAAGGCAAACTGTGGTCACCCTTTTTAAAAATAAGAGTGACATTAGCAATTCTCCAATCACTAGGAACAACACCAACATCAAAGCACTTTGAAAAGATAATACTCAGGGGAACAGAAAGAACATCAGAACACTCATGTTAGACAGCAGGATGTATACCATCTGGACCGGGTGCTTTATTCGAGTTCAAACCCTTTAACTTCTTAGACACAACATCAAGTGAAAAATCAACATTCTTAATGGATACTGGAGAGTGCACACTAAGATAATCCACAACATCATCAGCAGGGGACTCCTTAGTAAAAACAGACCTAAAGTAGTCATTCAAAACCTCAGCCATATCCATACTACTATTGATAATAGCACCATCATTACCCTGAAGGGGACCAACAACCTCCTTGGTTTTTTGCTTTGAGTGAACATGAGAATAAAACGACTTAGGATTAATCTTAACCTCTTTGGACAAACGTTTTTCAAACAGCACTTTAGTATCTCTTATCAAACCCTTTGTGAACTTTTCATGATCCTTAAACCTAGCAAGCTCCGCAGGACACCCACTGTATTTATAACAACTCCACAACTTTTTCTTCTTTTTCCTAACAGCCTGCAAAACCTCCCGAGACCCACACTGGCCGATTACGCCTACAGACATCTTTAATGGGACAAACCTATTTACACCCTCCAAAACTTTACTTTGGAAAGCATCCCATGCTTTCGAAGGATCTAAGTCACTGAGCAAAGAAGTCCAATCGAATGACAAATTATCCTGAAGTGCAGCAAAGTCAGCATTCTTAAAATCTAAAATCAGTTTAATAGCTGGAGAAACCTTTGTGAAATAATACAGAACAAAATCAATGAGGTCATGATCACTACACCCTACCTTACTGCTACTTAGCACATTTTTAACCATACTTTCCTTAATACTGAAAATCAAGACAATTACTACTATGTGTGGGAAACAACACATGCTGGGTAAAAAAGCAGTCAGATACAGCTTCCAGAAAATCTTTACCATGTGGACCACTAGTACAACGATTGCAATCAATGTCTGAAAAATTAATGTCCCCAAAAATAATAACCTTCCTAGAAGCAACATTCCTGAAGCAGTCAAGCAATTTCTGATTGTTCTCAGGACCAGAATTTGGTAATCT
Source organism: Chiridota heheva (assembly GCA_020152595.1). Classification (NCBI taxonomy): domain Eukaryota; kingdom Metazoa; phylum Echinodermata; class Holothuroidea; order Apodida; family Chiridotidae; genus Chiridota; species Chiridota heheva. The sequence continues at coordinate 991,837 of JAIGNY010001150.1, read as the reverse complement.
ATACACAGCACTAACAACCACTGAACTATCAACATCGCTATCAACAATAAGCTCACACCATAGGCAATTTGAAAATTAAAAGAAAACTGAGCATTCCTATCTATACAATTAAAAATATCTTTCACAAACAATAAAACACCACCTCCTCTACCATTGAGAGTATCTAAACTGTCTTGCCTGAAAACTGAGTAACCTGGAATATGTATCTCTGAATCACTAATTTCACTTTAAATCCAATAAACTCTCAGTAATACCAATTATATCAGGTCTACTAATTGAAACTTCAACCAGAAGCTCATCACGCTTACTCAAAATGCTACGAACATTTTTTCAAAACATAACCCTAAAGCTACCACTAGAACAATCTCTATCCCCAGAAACATGCCTGATAGGTGGGTTTCAAACACACAAAATTATACACTTCAGAATGACTTTTATTAAGAGCATATACTGCAAAATGCACTCTGAAAAATCAATTTTAGATAATAAGCTTGTACATCAATATTTCTTACTGTTATTTGTTGCATAATTAAATGTTTTTTATTTATTTTTTATTTTGGTCAATGCTTTTTTTTTTATCCTGAGCTACAATGGTCTACAAGACTCAGCATTCTAAAACACCAAGCGCACACAACTTACAAATACCTGAATACAAGCGATAAGTTATTACGTTTGCTTTTCAAGTGTACATATTCCTGTATTCTTACCGATTTCTTAGGTTCTGCGGCATGAGGCTGGCCAAACCAAACACCAACTCGGAAAAATTAAAAAGTAACAGTTCTACAAACCAGAACAGAACAACTAATATTAAAACTAAAAAAAAGTGACTTCTACTCCACACGAAACCAGGCAGGTGTTAGTCTGCCCAGCTGGTCAACATAATGGGCAGTTCCAGAAAATATGTAGTTCACAGACCCCCTCTAAAAAAAGTGACCTACCCACGCTGAATCCCAATCCCAGTTCACGGACCTCCCTCCACAGAATCCCAATGAACCCCCCAAAATCCCAAAGAACCCCCCTCTCTAGAATCCCATTCCCAATTCCAGTTTAAAACCCTCTACCCCCGGGATCCCAATCCCGCTGAACCCCCAAATCCTAATCCCGCTGAACCCCCGAATCCCAATCCCGCTGAACCTTCCCCAAAAAAATTATAGTCTCACTCCAACCCCGCCCAAATCTCAATTCATGTGCCCCCACCCACAGGTGTTCCTAACGTTATGGCAACCTATATGCTTACTAGTATATATATAAAGAAAGGTAAGACTCTTTCTAACGCAACTTTCAAACCGTATATGAAAATTCCTTTTTTTTTGACCACTCGCGAATCTTAATTACATTTTTTTAACTCTACTCACATTTGCTGGAGACTTTCTTCTTCGTGTGTAAGCCACGGTATTTGTTAGTTTTTTTTCCAATTAGATGTACAAACGATGAATTTTCTACCAAATTACCATCAAGACAGTATATTCGCCCAACAATTTGCTGCAAACTAAAGAAACGTTGCGATGACATAATTGAAGTGCTGCTTCTTCATGACGTCATCGCAACATTTATATACGGTTCGAAAGTCGCGTTAGAAAGAGTCCTACCTTTCTTTATATATATATATATATATATACTCAGTAAGCATATAGGTTGCCATAACGTTAGGAACACCTGTGCCCCCACCCTCCCCCTGAATCCCAATCAAAGTTCTTGATTCCCTCAAATCCCACCTAATTGACAGACCCCAAAAAAATCCCAGTTAACGAACCCCCAAATCCCAGTTAACGAACCCCCAAATTTTCAGTTCACGAACCCCAATCCCAGTTCATGGACCATCCGAATCCCAGTTAAGGGCCCCCTTCCTTCCCAATCCCAGTTCACGGGTTCCCCATGTACATACATTTTCTGGAACTGCCCATTTTCAACAATAAAGGCAAAGCTGAATGTAAGGCAAATTTTTCATGAAACTGTAATCTAAACATTTACGATAAGTTTAAGCATACAGACACTTGCCAAATAAATGCTAGGCTACATTACAAATTCCGAAAATTTAGTTTGCCTGAACTAAGTTATAATTTCGCGAAACCCATAGGGTACAATCAGAGATAAATATGTAGAGCTATTTCAATCAATTTCCTTATTCAAACTTACACTTTTCTTAAAATTTGCTGGATCTTCCTCATTTTCCACATGGGCAATCGGAAATACAGAGATAATATTGACAATACTTATAACTGCCACTTCAGACTTTACCTCGCAATTTCTTCTTGCTTTTCTACATAAAGGTAGCATGTAACTAATTACTTTTTAATTCAATCCTAAGGATGCATTCCAACCAGCATGCGCTGTTACGCAGGTAACCAACCAATGGCAAACAAATCAAATTTTGGCCGGTTAGCCATGGATTGCTTGACAGGCGGAGGCTACCGGAAACATGCGGAATTATGGCTCGTAAAAAGTGTAATGTACCCTTCCCTCCTGTTTTCTGGCTAGTACACTGTTATTTGTTTATTTTAGATTCGGCATAATAGGCTTGTACAATTTGAGTAGGGGCAAGGGCGTGCCACTTGACAATTCTGAGTTCCCCTTGCCGGGTATTTAGGGATTTCTGGTATAGAGGGTTGGTATTTCTCGTGGGGAAAGAGGGTTGGTATTCCTCGTGGGGAAAGGTTTTAGGCCCCCTCTGTACCGGCGACCCTGAATTATGATGTCGGTGTCGTGCAATATTAGTATCACGAGCAGTGCCGCCCATGCCCCGGTATAAGGTTTCTTAAGAAGTGTTGATTTCATTTATTAAAGCTATTTGTTTTTAGTTTGCAACAAAATTTTCTTGAGATGCATGGTTCCTTGTTTATTTTCCTCCGTATGTCAAACTTTTCCCCTTGGAAGTAAATGTTGAGAAAGCTAGGTGCTTTCTGTTTATTTTGAGGACGTTAGGTGCTTCCTGATTATTTCAAAGTGTATTCTTTTTTAACGCTTATTCGAGCCGTACCTTGAACATTTAAACGTTTATGTAATATATCAAATTGTATTCTGGGTGCTAGTTGTGTATATCATTATGCACCGAGTTTACTTTTATTTCAGTTTTGTCCGCCGAGAGAAATAAGAAACTCGCGGAACTAAATTATAATTTTGAGGTTTCCCTTAGGAACTACCCTCCCTTGCGGAGACATGTTTTGGAAATGAAAACCATTAAAAGATTAAAACAGCAAGTACTGTTTAAGTTGAAACCAAACCTATTTATCTTTGCGTAATTTATATCCTGCTCTCTCTCTTTGTATTTTCTAGGTAGTAGTTAGGATAGCTTGTAATTTAGGCCTTCTCCTCTCTTTCCCATCTGTATTCCTGTTCGTTCCGAGGTGAGGGCGTACTTGTGGGGTGTCCCTTTTAAGTATATTCGTAGCCCCTCTGGTGTATCCCCCCACCCCCACCCTACGTAACACTCTCCTCCTGGCACTGGTTGGCATCCACCTACTCAGTTACCCACGCTACCGCTCGGCACCGAGGGTGGGAATGCTCCTACAAGAGGGGGCGCTACAATATGCCGTCAATACTCATCCTTTCACAGTTTTAGTGGTACTGTGTATAACCACTGGGAAGTGGATGGATTATCCGTCAGACACCCTATACAAGTTGATGATACATGTCACCACCACCATCCATGAAAAAACTACCAGGTTAAAATAAATATGCATCTAAAAGTTTTCTTCAGTTACCAGATGATGTCTTTTTCAATTGGTTCAACTAAGAAAAGAGAAATATGAACATTTTATATCCCCATCTCAAATTATATATATGTAGCATGAAAAAGGTTGGTCATCTAACCCTTTTCACGCGAATGGTGAGTAGACCGTATGATTCAACCAGCATTATTATAGAAAAGAAGATTAAGCGGTGGAGCCACATGTATATCTAAATATACAAGAAAGGGGACAAGAAGAGAAAATGGCCGTTAGTAATATAGCGCACCAATGGCATTTAGTGCCGTAGATCCATTTTGAAAAGAATATATGTTTGTGTGTGTGTGTGTGTGTGTGTATTTATGTATGGAGGGGGTGTAACCTATGAAGGTTGAGTAAGGAAAACATTATTTGATCGCCCAGCTTCAAACATATTCCGCTGTCCTTAATAGAAAGGATAAATATTAAAAATATTAAAATATAAGATTTACCCACAACCTCAAATTAACATATTCAATTCCAACGAAATTGAGAGGATTGCACCTTCCTGGTTAAAGTTGTATGTTTTTCCAGGTTGGGAGGAATGCATAAAATTGCAAAGAAATAAATACAACTTAAGAAACAAATTTTTGGAAATTTTGGTGGAATTTGGCAGCATTTCGCGAAAATTGAAGAAAATTACCCAATGATCAAAAAAATTGCCCGAAAAAGAAGGAAATTTCCAAGAAAGGAAAAGTTTAACATGGCATGGAAACTAAATTTATCAGTTGCATTTTTCTGCTTGCAACCTTTACATTTTTGTAGTGTCACATCCCACACCCAGTGGCGTAGGTAGACTTTTTTGTAGAGGGTAAGGGTGGGGCCAAAACTATAGAAAATTCGATTCCAAGCTATCCCCTCCTCCTCCGTTATCGGACATTTTTATGAAAACAGTCGGAAGTCATTGAGGAAAAATTTCAAAATTTTGAGCAAAACGTAAACGATTTTACCCTGTCCATCTTTAGCTATGCCAGTGCCCACCTATTACGCCTCTGCTAATTAGTTATTCTTTTAACAATATTAATGCAAACAAAATCTGCAAAATACTTCAAAAACGTCAATTGCTTCTTTTGATCTACAGTTCATATTTTGCTAAGAGCACAATATATTCCGACAAGCAGAAAAGGGGTTTAAATTGTCCTACAATACTCTGACTAAGGCGCGATTAGTTTGTTTGAATATGATTTAAAAAATAAAAATCATGGAGAAAAGTCGGATATTCTTTTTCATATCGGTGGCGAGGCGTCAGCGAAATAATTTTGTTTCGTGTTATATACCCAAAATAATTTGTTTTCAATTATCCGCCAGTGCACCACAACTGGTTATCAAAGGCCGTGGACATTGACTTGGTTGTCGATGTTATGTCTGTCCGTACGTCGTACCTGTGTTCTCGTCCGGGTCGTATTAAGCGTTTCGTGATAGTATTTGTACTATCATAACCGAATACGCAGGCGACGACCACGTCCTTGTAATTGTGTGTTCAACTCTCTCTCTCGTTTTCAATTATTTGACTTCTGACCTTTAATCTTTTAATGACCTGTCCCATTTTGTGCGGTACATACCCTGCATCGCCGTCCACCTACCCACCACCCTTACAAAAAGTACAGATCTCCGACGGCCGAGTGAACACACAATTACAATGACGGGGTCATCACCTGCGTATTCGGTTTTGATAGTAACAATGCTATCACGAAACGTTTAATACTACCCGGACAAGAAGACAGGTACGACGTACGGACAGACATAACATCGACAACCAAGTCAATGTCCACGGCCTTTGATAACCAGTTGTGGTGCACTGTCGTGTCTACCCAACCCAGGCTTAAACCCAGGGCCTCGTGGTCTGTATACAGGTATAATAACCGCTACACCACAGTTAGTAGACAAAGATCTGGTTTTAATAAAGTTCATATCTGGTTAAATAAAGTTTGATCCGGCAAGATAAAGCCAGATATAACCTGGATTAAAGTCAATTTGATACACGAATACAGTTTGATCTGGCCAAATAAAGCCGAATTTAACCTTGATTAAAGTCAATTTGATACACAAATAAAATTTGATTTGGCCAGATAAAGCCAGATCATCTGGATATTATATCTGATCCAGATCCAACGAAATTCAGCACAAAATTTACCATTAGATTTTGACCATTGACCTTTAAGCGACATACTACATCCTTTCCGAGACACAGGACTACATCAACCTTCATTAACCCACGAAGTAACAACCCAGTTGCACTTACGTGTTTTCATAACACACGACCGACCAAAATTTACCATTAGAATTTAACCTCTGACCTTTGACATTAAAGCGACATATCACATCTTTTCCGAGACACAAGCCTACATCATTCTTTATCAACCCACGAAGTAACAACCCAATTGCACTTACATTTTTATTTCCATATTACACGACCGACCAAAATTTATCATTTTAGATTAACTATTTGACCTCTGACCTTTGACCTTTAAATAAACTCTCCCATTTTGTAAGGAACATAACCCTACATAACCTTCCATCAACCTACCAAGTACCTATATAATATCACTTACGGTTTCCCAGGAAGCGCAACACAAAATTTACCAATTATCAATTAAACAATTATTTGACCTCTGACTTTCGACCTTGTGCGGGATATGAGTTCATCTCACCCAAGTTTCAACATATGATAGTTTGTACGGTTTTTCCCACGAAATTCAGCACAAAATTTACCATTAGAATTTGACCTCTGACCTTTGACCTTTAAGCGACATATCACATCTTGTACATCATCCTTGATCAACCCACGAAGTAAGAATCGAATTGCATTAACTTACGTTTTTTCATAACACACGACCGACCAAAATTGACCATTTAAATGAAGTATTTAAGCTCTGACCTTGACCTTTAAACGACATATCCCATTATGTGTAGGACATAACCTTGCATCACCCTCCACCAACCTACCAAGTAACAAACTCTGAACCCCAACCCATCGAGGATCAATAAAATAGCAATTACATTTTTCCAACGAAATGCAGAACAAAATTTGTTTATCATTTGACCTCTAACCTTAATTTGACCTTTAAGCGACATGTCACAACTTTCAAGATACAACTTCTCATCATTCTCCATCAACCACTAAGTAACAATGTACACAATTGCACTTACGGTTTTTCCATAACACTAGCACGCGACCAACCAAAATTTACCATTTTAAGATAAAATTTGACCACTGACCTTTAAGTGACTTGTCCCATTTTGTGCAGAATACAACACTACGGCACCTTTCACCAACCCACCTAGTACCAACCAAATATCACTTCCGGTTATTCCAGAAAACGCAACACAAAATTGACTAATTTCAATCAGTTATTTGACCCCTGACCTTTGACATTTAAGGACCCAACTTAGGCGTGACATAAGTTTATCTTACCCTACACCCTCCCACCAAGTTTCAGCATGATAGTTTATTCACTTTCTCTGAACATGTGATACAAATTTGTGTACACTCACACACATACACACACGCGCGCACGAACAACCATCCACCCACACACACACACATACACAAACACACACACCCACACACCTCACACTTATCCACACACCCATCCACACGCCCATCTACACGCTTATCCACTATCTTATTAAGTAAAGTATTGCTGATTTGAAAGAGAAAATATAATTTTTAGCCTTCAAAATAAAGAAGTTGATGGGATGCCTCAAGTCATCTAAATAACCGAAACAAACAGTCTTTAGTGATAAACAAAGAACATGTAAACATAGAGTAACTATATGATTAAAAAAGAGAGTGACATATCGACAGTCCCAGAACAGATGCTTTAAGTTTTCATTATAAATACCGCAAAAAAGAGGGCTGTCAGTAAATTCTAGCTTGTTTTAATAACTGTTGACTTCTACAATTCTGTGCCTAAAGCGATACTGAAAGTACTGTAACTTTGTATTTCTAACGGCACAAAAAGGCAAAGAAAAGGCGGAATCCAGATAATGTTTTGAAACTCATCATGATATAACCAGTACTTTATCGCAGATGGTGTTACTGAATTCTGATGAATTCATGAAGCTCTTGTAAACATAATATCGGAGGCGGACATACATTGAATAAAACGTACAGAATTACAAAAAAAAAAAGAATCAAAAGCACCCAAGTAAAAACGCCAATGATATGGAATAGCTGACAAAATGCCAAAATATACAATGAAAGGCAAGTTTGTAATGCCAAAGTTACCAACAAAATAACAATACGAAACAGGTTAACCATCGGTAACAAAGAAATTCCTTACATAGATAGCATTCTTATCTAACAGATTGACATTGAAGAAATGACGGTTGTAAATTGTAACAAAATGGTTGTTGAGAAGTATTTGATTCCCATTAAATTTCATAGGTTCACAGAAATTAAAATCAGCCCAAGCCTCACACATTTGTTTGAAAAAAATATTTTATATATAAAAAAAAAAATCGTTTTTGTTAAAATTGCATCTAAACATCAATCTACCCCAAAAGATAAATACAAAATCAAAAATTGATTTCCAGTGCGCAATACTATCACTACAATAAAGTTTTACTCAAAACGACTTAAGACTTTTAATAAAGTTGACAATATTGACCATACGGAGTCCACCATTACATTTATCGTTATTTAAAACAGAGCGTTTAATTTTATCCGGTTTGCCGTTCCAAATAAACTTATAAAGAATCGACTTGAGTTCACGAATAAAATCAACAGGAGGGTTAGGCAAAACGGTAAAAAGATGAACAAATTGTGAAATAGCAAAACTTTTATAATTTTGCCCATTGGAGTAAGGTCTCGCGCAGACCAGACGTGAAGAAGATTCTAAACTGTTAAGTCTGGATTATTTTGGTAAATAGTTTAAAAAAAAGGAATCATCCTCGTGATTTGCAAAGGAGATACCCAGATGACGAACGGGGCCGAAAGTGACATTGTAACCTAAATTTAAAAATAATCTGGTATACTATTTTGAGTGTGACCAAATGGGAAAAGAAAACATTTATCAACATTAATATTTAAACTTGAGGCACACGAAAACGTGGAGATTACAGTATTAATTTCACTTAGAGAATGAATTGTATCATCCGCATATTGCGATTTTTTTTATTTCATAACTGTTTACACATACCTTTAATGTTATGCTTGTTCTTAACAATAGATGCAAATAACTCAGAACAAAGAATAAACAATAACTGCCTTTAGCGGACAACCTTGTCGCTCTCCTCTTAACACGGGAAAACTGAGAGATATGCCCATTATTAGTCACACTGGAAGACAGGGGCGTTACCAAGAAATTTTACTAGGGGGGGGGGGTGGGGGTGGTGTGAAGGAATATTTCCGACAAAATGAGCGAAGCGATAGCCCAAACGGCGAAGCCCCTGGAAGCTTGCGATTTTAGACATTTTATGGCTGATATTTCATCTTAAAATCAACACAGATTTACACAGCCATATCACCCCAAAAGAGCATGGAAACTTAAGTATTTAGGTTCCTATACGTTTCCATTTGCCATGGGGACTTTTTGTTTTAAAATTAAAACGCCAGCGTTCATTTAGGTACCATATATCATGAAGTACAGAAGAAGCAAAAACGCCAAATACACTTTTTAATTGTTTTTCTCAAACGGCGTGACGTCTAGGAGCCCGCCTTAGGGCCCCTAATGGGGTCCATGGGCGAAACCCCGGTAGGTATTCAGGGGGCGAAGCCCCCGGAAGTTCTGCGATTTTAGGCATTTTATGGCTGATAATTTATCTTAAATCAACACAGATTTACACAGCAATATCATTCCAAAACAGCATGGAAACTGAACTGTTTAGGCTCCTATACGTTTTCATTATTCATGGAGACTTTTTCTTTTAAAACTGAAACACCCGCCTTCATAAATTAGGTACCATTTGTTTTGGACTACAGAAGAAGAAAAAACGCAAAATGATATATATATTTATTGTTTTTCTCATCACTATTGACCCACAAATATGTTGCTTCGTATTGCCATGGGTTATCTCTACAAACACTCTTGTTTACTTTATCTTGTACCAGTAAATTCACTATTGATGACGGAAGCCATTGGTCTATAGAAATCTTAATTAAATAATAGCAACACCTCATTCCCAAGATCAGTTTCAGACTGAGGATCCTCTCTTGCTTCAGTAGATATCTGCCTCAGCATCCCCAGTCCGGGTCCCGCTGGTACTTGGTAGGCCTACAGGTAAATGATGAGCTTTATTGGTACTGATTTCCGTCACTTTCGCGCTCTGCCACAAACGGATTAGGTGGGGCATTGACAGTTTCGAATGGTATACTCTTTTTGAAAATAGATCCTTATGATATTTCGCATGATGGTTTTTCCGAAAGTTATCTTCAAGTTGTTGGTTACACAGTCCACATTGTAATTTAGTTTGGACAGGTTTTTTGCGTTTTTTCTTCATCCCTACCGTGACAAAACTTGCTTTCTCGTAATTGTTATACAAGAGATTTCTTATAATTATAGCATTCGAATAAACGAATTTTACGTAGTTGATGAAAAGTGGGACTCAGGAGATCCTCTACCAACTTGCAGCAGCCATAAGTTGCCATAGTTATAAGGGACAAGGGCGTTATCTGATCTCTTATATTATAAAACTGGTTAAAAATATAGTTTCAATTGTGATTCAATTCAACAAGTTGAAAACAAGATCTGCAGTCTTGTACAGAAAAGGAGTTACTTGATGTATTTAATCATGTGAATATTATTTTTTCTCTGTAAAATGAGAACAAAGAATTAGCGATGAACATGAGTTGATGAAGTTTCGTTTTTAAGGTTATAAATAATTTAAGTTTCCCGACAAAGTTCAAATTTCCCCGACATAACTATTTTTTATTTATTTTTGGCAAAGCTTTCATTTCCGATTGTTCATCTCATTAGGAAAGATCGGTGAAAATGCCCTGACAAAGTCACTATTTTTCCGACAAAAATCGCGGTTGGGGGTGTGACCCCCCCCCCCTTCCCACACACACACACCCTGGTCGCTACGCCCCTGCTGGAACAGCAATGATGTAGTAGTTCAACATATATTTTGAGGAGCCATGGTATATAAGCCTATTTTTGTTGGTGAGTAGTTAAAGTTCGGGCGCTTCTTGGACAGTAATTGAGGGGCACATTTTATTTTGAAAAAGGGGCACTTTTGTCAGTTTTCGAAAAAGTGGAGGAATTTTGCCTCCTCGCCCCATAGTTCCTACGTATATGGTTTGAACATCATGGTGGGATTTGAGGGAAGCAAGGGGGAACTTTCCCTACCCTCACTTTTTGTCCAAATGGATACTTTTGTATGTGTTATATTTTAGAGTGAATTTGTAATCCCCCTACTTTCATCCACTTTCGGTAGGCAAATCCCACCTATCAGCCTATAGGATTGAGATTGAGCCAGACCAATGTTGACAATTACTCATCAGGCGAATAGGTAAAAAGGCTTCTTTTGAAAATTGCTGCTTACAAAATTATTCAGGGATGCTTCCTCCCACCATGGCAATCGGTGTCGGTGCCCTTGGTAAAATGACATGCTTTAATTGTGTCAAATAAATACTAAATTTATGTAACAAATTTTATGTATGATGTAATATTTGTGAGTAAGTGGATTTTTATTTGTTTTTAACTTCAAGAATGACCTAGAATAATTTCATATAAGTTTGAAAAGGGCTTCTTTAGTCCGGTCCGCCCTAAAGTTTAAAAAAGGCACATACTGCCCGGTCCGCCATCAACTTTCCCAAGGACACCGTGACCTCCTGCTCTCCTTAATTTAGGGCAAGGGCCTTTGCCGCCGCGGTTCTGACATCATTGCAAAGCGCCAAAATCCCCACCTGCCCCAGAACTCTAGTTATTCCACTGCGTAATGGAGATTTAAATATCGTTTGAATATGTGAAAACTGTTTTTTAAGTAAGCCTACAGAAACTTAAGCCTCAACAGCAATTTGATGCAAATTTTAATAACAATGTCTCCTTTTGAGGGAAATTGAAATCATAAAACAGACATACTAACAACAAAATACTGTACGTATAAATTCAAGATGAATTTTATATCCTTGTAACAAGACTTGCTTTTCTGTCGTGGCCTTCAGCGCGCGACAGGACTAGTATTGTAAATTTCATGCTCAAAATCCGCCATATTTGCTACGCTATTCTTGAAAAGTTAAGAATAATTATAAACATTTGTAAATTCAACTAAAGATGTTGATACATTGAGAAAAATCTGATAATTAATACTGCATGATTAATTTTTTAAAGCAGGAATTAAAAAAAGTGAAAACTTAAAGAAACATAATGGGATTCTATTTAGAATGCCCTAATTACTAAATAAGTTGGGCACTACCATTATAGAAAAAAGTGAACAATATGTGTTGTCGTGTTGTCAGGTTCCGGTTGTTTCATGTTTGCATTGTAATATAATACAATGAACAGCAAACTCCTGGATTGATGTATACGTTGACGAATAGGTCAAAACGATAATATTTCAATCATATTCTTTGTGATTGCGTAGCTCTGCGTAAACCTGATAAAACTTGAGGACTGGGAATTGGAAGTGCATTAAACCTGAATTATTGTGGACACTATCATCTGGTGTTAAATTGTATGAGCTTTTCGCGTTTTGAAACACTTTATTCATTTGACCAAGCCAAAATTGTATCATTGTAAAATGGCAATGGAATTGAACGAAACGTATTTACAGTCTTTATAAGTCTTTATTCGGACCTTGCTAATACGGCGTCTTTATTCTAAAGTCGACAGCCACGACCATCCCTTTTGAAAGGACTGTGCTTGTAACTATTTTCCTCATATTGCTAAATAAATATATCAGCCATTTTTGAGCCAATAATTAATTATCGCAATTAATGAATCACAATCAATCGATAATCACATCACACAAATACACTTCCAAGTGGCAATCATTATTCGAAATATAACTAAAAATATTTTTTTATTTTATTTTCAACTTCTCTTTCATATAAGATGGACTTACTTGACTCCTGAAGAAACTCATCACAGATAAGTTATTTTACGCATCAGATATAAGACACTTCTCAGTAAGCAAATGCAAGATGTTCTTGTGACTGTGTGAGAAGCAAGGCGTAGCGAAGACGTTTTCAATGGGGAAGGAGGCGGGGCGGAGGGGGAGGGGAGGGGGGGGGTGCAAGCTTCTATTTGCCGACAGGTACAGGAACAAAGCACTAACCACTACACCACGGAGCTTTGTGGTTTTATTATAACTTTTTGTTTTCTTGGTAGAGAGGTTGTTCTTAATTTGTATAAGCAGTTAGTCAGGCCTAACATGTTATTCAGGCTTGGAATCCCTTTTATGAGAAGGATAAGTTTATTTTGGAGCAGGTTCAGCGAAGAGCCACTAGACTTATTCCCGAAGTAAGGAATCTCTCTTATGAATCTAGGTTGTGAATTCTTGGTTTGACCACGCTTGAGTTGAGAAGAGTACGTGGCGATATAATTCAGGCTTTTAAATCCCTATTTGGTAGTGATGCTTTGACTTCCTGTTATTTCTTGCATGTTTCAGCTAATCCTCATGTGACACGTGGTAAAAGTTTGAAGTTGACCAAAGAGTTCTCACGAATAGATATTCGGCCTTTTAGCTTTTCGCCAAGAGTTGTTAATCAGTGGAATGGTTTGGTTGAGTGGGTAGTTAGCTCCAATTCTGTTCACAATTTCAAAGTCAATATTGATAAGTTCTTTACTAACTCTGGGCGTCTTTGTTTTGTTTTTTGTGTGGTGGTGGTGGTGGTGTTAGCTTGGGATTTTTATGGGGTAACTAACCCTTCTTAGCCCGTAATTTTGTTATGTTATGTTATCAACATTGAATGACATCTGCCACGTTTGGAACCAAGAATCTAACTTAACCAGATCAGTTTGCAACAGTAAAGAATGTCTAGCATCATCAACAATCCTGTACAGCTTAGTGTCATCAGCAAATTTACAAATCCTGGAGCCAAGGGAAACATCAATATCATTATTGAAGATTCATTCATTTTTAACTTATGAACTCCATTAATGAAGTTTTAAAGTTTTTAAATGCAAGTTTGAACCCAAACGAGCTATGAAAATCAATAACGAAAGCTATACCCCAATTGAGCTATTGTGTGAGACAAATTCCAAACAGGATATTAAGCTTGATTAGCATATGTGCCAGACGGTAATTTAACGCTCCAGCCAATGAAAACATTTCAATCGGAGATATTCAGTGGTATTGAATGAAAAACACAAAATGCGTCATATCACTTCCGGTATTAAAGCGTTTCATGCTCACGACTTTCAATCATTATAATGATAAAATAAAAACATACATAAAATAAATTGTAATTTTTCTCTCTGTTTTTCGTATGATCTTATTAAGAGTCAGGTAAAAATCAATCGACCTAAACTTCAAGGAGTCTATTTTGATTTTTCTGGTCACCAAATTGGTCCTCTTTCATTTCCGGAAGTCAATAATAATGTCTAACCACTTAGTTAGTGAGTAACGTTAAAGAATTGTCAGCTGTGTGCGTTTTGGTCAAAATTGTTGGTGTGACTTAACTGAGTGTGAGGAAAACATATCACCTACTTCGTAATAATATTGGAATAATACAAAGAAAATTTTAGGAGGGGTTACCAAGAGAATTCTGGACGGCATATGATCGTAAGTTTCGTAATTTGTTGGGCGAAAAAATTCGCACTCCCACTTTTCATTGAACTGCTTCTTGTTCTAATCTAACATTAGGCCTAGCCTAGCATAGGCCTAACAATAACATTAACGTTACTATTAGTCGTTACTATACCAAATTACGCTGTTGCCAGTGCTGGCCCAAAGCTTCAGTAACGTACAGCGTAGGCAACTGCACAGTATACAGACATGCTACAGCCAAGCAGGTTAAACGTACAGTGTAACTTGTATTTGTAAGCAATTGTAAAAATCTAAAGTTAGTCCTAACTTAGGTGGAAACCTGGAAAAGTTTTTTTGTTGTAAGTTTTGGCAATTTTGCCCCACCAGAGGTATAAACGTGCAGGCCGTTAATGGCGTTAGTTTCCACCCATGAATTTTCTGTCCCAGAAAATGGTGTTTTCTGTTCCCAAACTTTTTTAACTTACCTTTTTTGCAGTTATTTCAGGAATTGATACGCATTGTTGGTTTAAATCATAGGGCCTAGTCCTAGATGGATTATTATTAATATTTATACACATCCCTCAGCACGGTTTGACATTGGGATTGCTGTACAAGGGTTGTTAAAAAGTAGGCCTAACTTTAAATACAATTCCTATGTTTTTTTAAATTCACACATAGAAAATTGATGATTGAAAAATAACTTACTTTTTGGATATTCTAGACTATTCCAAAAATCTTTTCCTAAATCTTTACCTATTTAGCACTATGACGTGATAAAGTTCTCTGAGATTCATATTTTGGTCGCCATTTTCTTAGTCACCGCACATTTGTGATTAATTATTCAATGTCCACAAATAAGTTTTAGAATTTTTCTCTAAACTGTAAGTTGATTTTTTGCTGACAACATTTTTTTTCTTTATATAATTTTTTTTAAGTAGTTTAAAAAAGAAAAATGTGTGCTAAAACGAATAAAACATCAAGAAATGTTAGATTATATAATTGTACTTTTTAAGTATTATCTTAACTTTTTCCTCAAATAATCTAAAACATTTTACCCCCATTAAAATTTTATAAAAAATGTTATGATGGCAGTGTTTTGAATACTTTGACTGTACTTTGGAGAGCTCGTCAGATGATTTTTACGGAAAGAAAAGTAGTCCAAAATACTTGGATAAAAGTAATTAAAATTTCCTTAAGAATAGTTTTTGAAGACATGGATGGGCTTCAAACATCGATTGTAATCATTGGGGGCGAAAAAGAAGGAGGTAGAATGGTTTCGTTTTCATAAAGATCTTAAAACTGAGATTTTCCTATACTTTTAGCACTTTACTTACAACAGTACAGTAGAGCTGTGACCGTTTAGCGTGTACACGCTGCATGCTCGCAAATCCTTGTAAACGTTTACTAAATACTTAATTGCGAGTAATTGTTTCTCATAGTCAGTCTTGCCGTTGAAAATCAATATGACCATTCATGATTCAAATCACACACACATTCGGCTGACAAAATTCCAATCAATGACGTTTTACAAACTGTAAACCCGATTAGCATAATCCTTTTTAAATGTGCGAATCACAAATGCGCAATAATCACCAATGAATGGGGATATTATGCACTTTGATTTTGTCAAAATTTGAGTAGTCTTACTTGTAAAATGCACCGTAATGCATCGCGAATGTGCAGCAGTAAACAGTGAATCAGAGCTGTGACCATTTAGCATGTACACGCTCGCAAATCCTTGTAAACGTTTACTAAATACTTTATTGCGAGTAATCGTTTTTCATAGTCAGTCTTGCCGTTGAAAATCAATATGATCATTCATGATTCAAATCACACATACATTTGGATGACAAAATTCCAATCAATGACGTTTTACAAACTGTAAACCACATTAGCATAATCCTTAGAAAATGTGAGAATCACAAATGCGCAGTAATCACATATGAATTGGGATATTATGCACTTTAATTTTGCCGAAATCTGAGTAGGCTAACTTGTAAAGTGCACCGCGAATGTGCAGCAGTGAAGAGTGAAAGTAACAATAGGCCTAAAGTTAGGCCATAAGGCTTTAAATTCCACGCAATCAAGGCCCGTTTTACAAGCTGTTAAATCGACCAACAAATACAGTTAAATTACTTAAATCGTGACTATCAGTACATTTACATGTAAATATTACCTGATGAGTCAAATAAATTTTGCAAGAAAGAAAAAATATTGCAAAATAAACAAACATAAAAAGGTTTTGACAGAACTGAAATTTTAGGTGCTTCGCAAAGATGGCGGCCATTTTTTTTGAGAGGACTGATATTTCAGAACTTTCACGATGGTGGCGTAGTTTCGAAATGTTTTACGGCGCAGTATCATAGGCCTAGTATGCAAGATTTTCACAGTGGAACTTTGAAAGCCGTAGCTAGTACGGCAAAAAAAGTTACACAATGTTGAGTTTAAATGACATTGAAAGGAAGTTATCTGTTTTTTCTAAACAAGATTTTCACAATGGAACTTTAAAAGCTGTAGCGAGTATGCTGGTTGCGCGAATTTTTTTACTTCGCCTCGTAGTTTTGCAGCAATTTGTTTTTCAATGTGTGTTTTCTATAATGGAACCAAATCTATAAAATTTCATTTACACTCAGACATTCGGGATCATGGAGATCCAAATGCCATGCAATATATGTTTCGAGAAAATTATTTTCTTCTGCATGTCAACTTAAAAGAACTTTTCAGGGGCGCAGGTCTTGTTTAGAAAATGGGAAAGGGGCGAAACTTTTGATTCCTGCAAATTCTCAATCAAAAAACTGATCCAGGCCTGGTGGCCATAGGGGAAGGGGAGGGAGGAGGCTTTGTTAGTGAAGAGTAAGAATGCAATGTCTTATAATTGATTTGTTTTCACTCCCAATGGTGTTGTTCCAATGAAGAATCACCATGGACTTTGTATATCCATAAGGGTGTACATGAAATGTGAATTTTCTGACAACTGACTGAATGTAAAATGTTACTTATGCTGAAATGGCAATAGGCTTAAACACTTGATTTGATCACAATTTAGCTTAGATTTGAGTGAAAATGAATTGCAATTAATTCTTTAACGATGTCATATTATCAATCATTTATTTTTTAAGTTGGAAGAGAATATTGTGCAGAACATGAAAATACTTGATAGCAGTGGTAAAGTAACATGTCCAAACATTTATTATGCTTTCAAAATGCTTGATTCTTCAAAATTTGGCCAAATTTGGTTGTCATGGAAATGATCATCAACAACTTAGAGGTAAACAGATTTAAGCTAAAAATTAGTAGACTTCAAGAAAATCTTTAAATTACATTTGAAAAACCCCCAAAATATGACAAAAATAAAATTGCTTTTAAAATAAAACCAGGCAGTTGGTTTTTGCACTGCCATGGGTTGAACTATAACATCATCGATATCTAGTTTTAATTTCTATTGCCCCAGAGATGCCTGAGATGCCTGAAGTAAGTTCTAGAGTGATTTTGATATTTAATTACTGTTAATTACTGTTAATTAGTACATTATTGGGATTGTTGGTCTCCCTATAAAGTTAACTGTGTTCATGACCTGGGAGCATGGCTTGATTGCAATCTGAATATGAAATCTCAATCTTTACAACATTAACAGAATCAGGTCCATGTTAAGTGAAGAATCAACTCATTCACTTGTTCATGCACTTGTATATATTCATATTGACTATTGCAACTCACTTCTTGCTGGTATGCCATCTAACCTCATTCAGTATCTTCAAAAAGTTCAAATTTTTGCAGCAAGGATAGTAAAAAGACCCAGAAATATGATCATGTCACACCTATCTTATACATGTACTCCCTTCATTGGCTCCCTGTTAAATGCATCATCCAGTACAATGTACTTCAACTGCATCTATGGTAAAGCACCTCAGTATCTAAGGGAACTCATTGTTTGTAAAAGACCCACACAGAACCTCTGCAATCGTTCATCATTCTTGCTCAATGTTCCAACCATAAAACACACAACACTTGGGAGAAGGGCATTTGCACGGGTGGGTCTTATTGGTGGAATCAAGTTCCTAGTGATAAACGCAATATTGATAATCACATAAAATTTCTAAGAGTGCTGAAAACCCATTTATTTAATTTGTATTTTAAGTGTTGATTTCTTTGGCTGGGCATTAAAGTGTATCTTTTATTCATTTTATTCTAGTTTCTTATTTTTTGTAAAGAGTTTTTGAATATATGTATACTAAAAATGCTAAATAAATTAATTATACTATATTAATTATATATGATGCACATGTACACACACAATATATGTATATGTACACATAACACACTATATATATACACATACTCTATATGCAGTGATGAACATGCATTAGTATCACATAACTTTCCCATAGAATCTTACAGTTGGAAAAAATCAACACAAATTCCTAAAACCCAAGAACAATCCCCAAATTGATCTTAAAAAAATACCACCTTCCCATTTTTGCTCAGCCACAACACTCCGTGCCACACAAATTAAAGTTTCTTTTTCTTTTTCAAACCAGCACTTTGACAGGGGCCTAGGCCCCCCCCTTTTCTTTTGTAGCAGACGTCTGCAGGTGAACCAGGCCTAGTGTTGACTATTCCAAATTGTATTACATTAGACTGATTATTTATTTTCAATGTTTAAATTTTACTTAAAAACAAATAACGGCAAATTACAATTTGGGCCTAACCATTTAGGGCCTATGAAAAACCTAAAAACCAAAAAAAATTAAGAACTTAAGGGCCTAATTTATACTTAGTCATTTAAAAGAAGTTAAGTGATAGTTAGTTTATACCCAATAAAGGGCACAAGGCCTAGAACTGAAGTTCCAGTGGAATAATTGTAGTCAAAAGCAAAGCTAATGCAGCCTAATGTAGAACTTTGAAGCTCAATTTGCCAGACCTAAACCCAACGTGACCAATCCAAGTAATACATATTTGGAAAGCTGAAAAATTTACTTCTCAATTCTATATGCCTGATTTAAAATCTTTTCCCCCAAAAAAAAAAAATAGAGATTAAAACCTCAATTTCCTTCAAATACCTAAAGATGTATCACAATTGAGTATTATCTTTAGGCATATATCATTTGAAAGCTTAAATTTTCATTTTTCCTACTTATATTTCCGCCTTTGAATTGGCAACAAAATCCTTTCTTATAAGCGGGTTTTCCCTGCTAAGCTTAGCCCACATCATATTAGCATAGGTACAGACCATTGAGTAGACCAGAAAATAGCGTTACAAAATTGGCCGATATTTCATTTAATTGAACACATAACAAACCATCGTTACAAAATTTTGATATAATAACATAATTTTTATAATGTTAATGGATTATTTTTGTGTGTAATTGCTACTCTTTTATCGAAAATAATGACTTGAATGTTCGAGTTTGGAGCTGTTCTTAAAATTTCATTAGGCCTAAATAGGGAGGGGAAGGGGGGGGGGGGGCGCAGTTGGATATTAGTGATTGATGACTTTGGTATACAGTGGCAACGCTATTTCAAATTTCGTTTATGTCATTTGCTTACATGGACAGAAATTTTAAGACTCAAAACTAAAAAGAAAGAAAAACAAACAAAAAACATTTTGACCTACATGTATATATAGAAAATGCAGTCTTTTGAGGAGCATGACATGTTGTTTCTCCATTTACTTTAATAGGTAACATTCAGTTGTACACAAGGCAAAAATGTGAGTTATAAAAAGGAATATATTTGCTTGATGAATAAGATTTTTGTGAACTCCCATTTCTCACCAGTGATTTTCTGTTGGTTGCCCTTGTCATGCATATAGTACAAGATAAAATTGTTTGACACCTCAAGAGTTCTTTTTCTATTAACTTCAGTAAGCAAAATTTGAGTAATTCTCCATTATCAGTTTGAAGATAAAATCAAGGTAATCTTCAAATCTAGGATAAAGGGGAATTCATTTAAGTTATTATGATTGATGTACAGTATAATGTAACTTACTGTAACTAATCTATACTGTGACTATACTGGTAAGTCTCCAGTATTATATCAGTAAGACAAAAGTATTAAGCCAAGTTAATGTTGAAGTCTTGTATAAAAATAATTCAGTTCAGTTATAGTAATTGGTATGTAGCTTTTTCATTCAGTGAAGTTTTTGATCTGCAAGAAACATTTTGTTAATTGAACATATTTTTTGATAAATCTTGTTCTTTAATTTTAGGTAACAATAGAGGCAATATGAGGTTAATTCAGGTGTTGATCTTACTCACTTGTGGTGCTTCCAGCTTTGCACAGGGATTAGGTGAGTACTTTTTATTTTGATAAGCATACACACACATTTTGCCTTTGATATGATATGAATTCTGAAAATAAGTTTTTATTGGTAAGGTGAGGAGTGATATACAGGAGAGAGACATGAATTAATAGTACTGCCCAAGCGTTCAATTAAAGTATATATTGCTGGCATAAATGAATAATACACATGTGTAAGAATATATCATATGTTGAATTGTGTGGAACCATGCTAAGTCATGTATGTATAACATGTGCTACTCTCAGGAAATCTTATCTTTAAAAATATGCTGTTGACAGGTATTCTGCTGCTGCAGGGATATATCTGTAAGACATTGCTTCAATTTCTTCATGTGTCTGGTACTGTAATTTTCTTCTCATCAGATCTTAATATCACACAGTTCTGGTTCTGTATTTTCATGGAAGGGAAGAACCCATATTTTCCAATAAATGCATGCAGGTTCCAAAATCAAGAGCTGATAGGAAAGAGTATATTTTGGCTTTGGATGAAAAAGTTACACACAAGGACAGTAATTTGATTTACATTGCAGAAACAAATTGATTCACATTGCAAAAATAAATTGATTCACATTGCAAAAACAAATTGAATTAAATTGCAAAAACAAATTGAATTCACACTGTAAAAACAAATTGATTCACATAGTAAAAACAAATTGATTCACATGGTAAAAACAAATTGATTCACATTGTAAAAACAAATTGATTCACATCATAAAAACTAATTGATTCACATTGCAAAAACAAATACTCTCATGCATTGTTGTTATTCAGGTCATTGACCTGTAACCTTATTCAGACTACTGTAGCTGTTGTACTAAATACTGAAAAATTGAGGGTGTATGAAGTTATGAGAGTATACAAATTGGCTCACTAATGTTATATGAAGAAACATGGTGACTACTTATTTAGTGAGAATCTGGTTTTTGATTAAATGTTTTCTGATTTTGAAGCTTTTGTAGCATATTCCGTATTAGTATTTTATAGCAGTTCCTGTGAATATTTAAGAATTTAAAGTAAAATATATTGGTTTGTTTGTATTCCTGATAATCTAAGTGCATCTGTGAAAAGTTTCAATCAAGGTTTACAAAAGGGTTATGTATAACATTCACTTATTATTGGTATCAAATTGATTACAGTATATTGAAAGTTAAGGATGATTTACTGTTTTTTCAGAAAAAGATAACACATTTTCACTCAACACAGGTAAGACAATTGGCATGTACCATGACACCTTCAAGCAATTTCGGAAACAACTATACCATTTAGTTTCTGAGCAGCACCACATTCTCACACGCTTTTGATACACAGTATAATTCAATTTGGTATCAACATATATATTTCTATTACAGTGTTTAGTTGGGAAGTAATTTTTCACTATAAAGTACAGTTAGCAGATAGCATATTTGCACATGACATACTGTACATCACTGCTGTATGTTTGAAAATAGTTCCTCAAGTTAATCATTGCACCTTCAAACTAGGTGATATTACACTTTGTAGTATCTACATTTTAGTATCTTCGTCTTTGACAAAGGACTAGTTCGTGTAGAGCTCTAGTTTTCTATTCATAAATTCTGCTGAAGTATGCTCAATTTTGAAATAATGTAACAAGACAAATCTACTGCAATAAATTCTTTGGAAGTTGTGCATGTTTGCACTTTCATTCTGCTGATAGATTCAAGACGCACAAAAAATATTTATTTTAATGCATTTTTATCATTAATTTGTTAAAAGTGATAGAAAAGAGGTATTGATCGTACAAGATTATATGAAATCTGGTGTGGAAATTAAATGTCAAAATTTGATTAAAAATTTGCACGGCTTTAACTGTTTGAAGATTAAAAGGGTTCAATTTTTTTTAAATGTTTTATAAAATAATTTTAAATTTAAATTTTATCGCAACACAAAATAACACAGCTACTGTATCAACAGAGATAAGCAGATGAGTTGGTTAGCAGCCAGCCAGGGGTGGACTGGCCAAAGAAATTTACCAGTCGAAGGGGAGTAACTGGCATCTTAGACTTTAGACAACTAGTAGAATGAACAGTTTTAGGTTAGTTATGGCAGTTTGGGCAAAATTCGAAATTGGGACCGGCACCTTGGGCTTATCAGCGATCCAGGATTGGTGTACCATACTGCCTCTGCAGCCACCTTAATCTTATAACCCCATAAAAAAATATAAAAAATCCTGAAGCGGTTAATAACAATGAAATATTCAGAATTGGTGCTATCTCTACAATACCCCACAAAATAATGTGTTTTCACTCAAAAATAAGCATAATGAATCCATGACTAATGGAAAAAAAGCAAAATGATATTTCTGTTCAAATGCACTTCAAACACAGTAAATTTGGCACTTTTTAATGACTTTACAGTTTTGTTTGTTAAGTATATAAATTAAGCCTTATTTGTGCATTTTAACATGAGTATGTTCATAACTTGACATCTCTAGACTCCTGTGTCAGTTTTCAGTATGTCAATATATAAACTGTTTTGTCATTGTTCATATGGTATATTGGATATGGACAATAAGTTGAATACCAAAACTATATACTGTAGTTTCCATGATTATCAAGCATCTTGTTAAAGCAGCAATGGTTTACTGCATCACAAGAATATATGGCCTTCACTGCATTTAACCTCAAGACCCACCCTTTTTTTTTTCTTTAACAATTTTTGCATGACCTACATGTAGATCTTATAGTATGAAACTTTTCACAATATATTTAACAATGAAATCAAATTAGTACAGTAGTACACAATACTTCATAGATAGTAACCTCCATATACAATTGTAATGCACCACATATATCATTATATGCCCCACTTGCATGCTAATTTGATTTTAACAATACCGTGAGATCCACAAATTTTACAATTCTGCTGTAAAAGTAGATAGCAAATACAATTTCAACTAAAGACCCAGTGATAAAATTAAAGTACTGGATTAAATAGTGCAGGTAAATTTCTCTAAACTACTGTATACCAGCAGGATTTCTTCTTGTGGAAGTCACAATATGTATAGTTACTAATGTGCACTATTGAACCATGTGTGTATGATTTGTGATACATCAGTTGAAGAAAACTGAAATATACATTTTTTGATTTCACTGTTGTTTGAGACCTTGCCAACAAGGTACAGCATATATTTTTTCTATGTGGCACTGGGTTTAAATTAGGGTGGAGGTAATAGGTATGTTAACAAATCACCCACCTTTTAGACTACAGTAGATTCCTTCCTTTTTTTGCATAGATTTTTTTTCTGAATTTGTGGCAATGGGGTGCAGGGTCATATGCCTTGGGCCGCCTCTTAAAGGATTAGTTTAGTGGTCAAGCATGTTCATCTTATACAAAAGAGGACTTCAAAAGAAACATAATGGTGAAGAAAGCATTGTAAAATCTTATTCCGTTAAGGAGATATTCACATTTAAAGTTTGGTATCATTTCTGTAGAAACGACTAAAATCGGACTAGTTGTGACGTCACAGCCTCAGATTCGTCAAAGTCTTTATGTATGTTAAAGAAACTTTTTTTTTTTTTACTATTTTGATTATTTTGCCTCAAACTTTCTTCAGGTGGTATATTATAAATATCCTTCCTAGATTAAGTTTTACTATTGTTTTGACATATCCCATATTTTCAAGTGACAAAATTGCACGACTTCATTGAATACATAAAGACTGAGGAATCTGAGGCTATGACATCACAACTAGTCTGAATTCAGTCATTCCTATACAAATGATACCAAAGTTTAAACTTAAATATCTCCAAAACAGAATAAGATTTTTGATGGTTTCTTCACTATTTGGTTTCTTTTTAAGTCCTCTTTCATATCAGATAGACTTAAAAAAAAAAAAAAAAAAACAAATAAACAAAAAAAAATAAAATAAAAAATAAACAAAAAAAAAATATAAAAAAATATCAATTCTTTAGATATGAACTAATCCTTTAAATATTGACATTGACTGAACATTGAAGAACTTTCAAACTCTGAAGTAGTGTCTTATGAGCATTGGAATTATTGACAATAGGCCTAGATATTTAGATTTAGTTTGGGATATCTTTTTTACTTTTACTTCATTTATTTAATTTTTGTGCAGATGTAGTTCTTCCAGGGACCCAGCAGCGTAAGTATGTCTGCAGGATCAAAACCTGCAGCGCATGCATCAGTGTGGTTTAAAAGTGGAGTGAATTAGTCTCAACCAACCCTATGATTATGTGCGATTTTAATAGTCATCTTATAGGCTTTTTGAGCTTGACCAGTTTCTATTCAGCTGTTTTAATTTTAATTTTCTGTTTTGTTTGACTTGAAATTTTTAAGTGAAAGATCATTTTGTATTGTTCCCCAAGTTTTTGCTTGTTTTGGATGGTGTATATATGTGGTGAAATTCTATATACAGTAATTTTGTTGGCGATGACCAATATCGTTCGGTGCTTTGTATTATTTTGTCCAAAACAAACAAATGTAATTCACAGGTTCTTTATTGTCTGAACATCATTAAAAAAATTCATGAACAAATGAACAATATTCAGAATAAACTGATTTAACAGGCTGCAACTGCTGTACAGTATTTGTCAAGTTGATAATAACATTCACTGAAAATGGTCTTTATGCCTCTAATACTTGAAAGAACTAAATCACCCCCTCCCCCTCCCCCTTCCCCTGCCAATATAGTATACTGTAGGTAGTAAATTCAATGGATATGTATGAAGAATACTGTACCTGCTTTTTGATATTGTAAAGATCTTTTATTTTAAAAATGTTGGAAAACTCCCAAAGACGACATTTCATTTTCAAATTGTGAGGCCTATACATTTCTTGTATATTTTTGTACTGCAGTAGCTGTTTGTACTGTAGAACTGTAATCAACGTTGATACAGGTGGCATTATTTTAAAACAACTACTTGGTTAACTGTAGTTACGCAACTAAAGAATTGTCCAAAATTTGACAAATCGTAAAACATGAAAAATGTGATGATTGACTTCCCTATGTACTGTACATGTATTTAGGGGAATGTTAGTCCATGGGTGTTGCAGTGAATTCTTGCATGACATTGTCTATATGACATACAGTGTATAACTCTGCATCTCTTGTAAAGATTTTGATTTAATGTGCATGTATGGGTGTATTTTAATCCAGTTTATCTGTGAATCTTTTCCCCTTTTGCCCAATAGTTGGACGACATTCAGGTAGCCATATAACATAATTCTGTTTGTGCAGTGTTCTGATGCAGAAATTGTATTATACAGTACTAATACTCTTTTAATATGCTTTCTTTGTGTGATTGTTTATGATGTGATTGAGTGATTTGTGAATTGTAATTGTTTCCTGTTTGATATTTTGTTGTTTTGCATTTAGTTAATTTTCAGTTTGATTACTTTACCTTTCACTTTCTTAACAATCTTGTATTACTATATAAGCTTGTATTACTATATAAGCTTGTATTACTATATAAGCTTGCACGGTTTTGCCTTGACGTGAACCCGGTCAGTTTCCAAAACCGGTTTTAACAGGAAAACTGTTTTTTCACCCGTAATGTAAACAAGCTTTGAACATAAAGTGCATTACAGTAACTATAACTGCAGTGTACTGCACTGTTATATGATAGCTGCCAATGATGTTTGTATCACAGTATTTTCTGTAAATATTGTTGAAAATTATAATGGAGGGATTGATAAATAAAATGTATTAATATTTTTTAATGTTGTTTGCATGTAAAGTGATTCTATGTACCCCATTTGCCCCTCAATAGTGTTGATTTTACCCCTTTGTCAATCTGGGTCCAAAAGGCATTAAACAGGTCCCGATGTCCCAAGGCAGTCACGTAAAAAAGGTTGTGAAAAAGGCCATGTCGACAAGCCAGCTATGCTCTTATTTGCTCACGATTTCTAATTCCTAGTTATAATTTCCAATTTTGTTTTGTATAAAAAGAAAAGAAATTGTCGGATAGTTGTAAAACAGATCAATTAAGCCTCTAAATGCATCTCATGATACATTTAAGTATACTTGATCAGTGATCACGCTGTACAGTTGTTGCTGATTTGCATATAAGATACGGCAGGTAAATCTTACAGTTGAGATCCCACTCACTTGATACTCAACATTTATTTTAAATATTAACCATGGCCAGGCCGTGGCTCCTATTTAAAAAGTAATACTTCAACCAAAAAACTCCTCATAAATCATGCATACTGTACCTTTGTTATTTTTCAAGTTTAGTAATCATTCTTGTTATGCTTTTACTTTAAATAGGCCCTGTTTGCGCATCGCGGTGGCATTTTCTACTATACTTAAGCCACCAAAGGTTCCCGCCATATAGCCTTATATGGTATTCACCTTCTTTAATGCGTTATAAAACTGTGAATTATGGGAGTGTACTAATAAGGCAGAAAAGAAAAAGCTCGCTAATGAAAAGTAGTGTCCCACTCTCCACCAAATTCGTATTTTCTTCATCACAATAAAAACAAATAGATAAAAGTCTATTATCTGCAATTTCTGTACGGATAATATGATACGTGATTTTAATACATCAGGATTGAAAATGAACTGAAATACATTGTATTCCGCACTTAAACCGGACTTTGTTTCAGCAAGGAGCTTTTTTTTTACAACACTTGCCATGCACCCAAGCAAAAGCAATTCTTCGGCACTTTGCAGATACATATAAGTTTGACATTTGACTTGAAACATTTAACAATGATAAACAATATATTTGGTCATTCAGAATTGTATATAACAGCAAAACACATCTGTATTTGAACATTCTGTTTGTATTTTCTACAAGTTGTGAAACGATATTCAGAGCGGATTCAGCGGAATGCAGAGATATAATGGGTCCAAAAAAACATAAATAAACTTGCTCCACTTCGAACCAATGAAATCATATGAGCTTATAACAAGTGGTATGGGTCAATTACATACAACACATGATTGGAACGGAAGATTCCATCGCTTGTAGGCTACTACTATGAGTAAAATTCAAAACAAAATGCATGAATTCTTTCGTTCTTTTAAATCTGAACAGTTTTGACCAAAACTGTTGTTCAAAGGTTCATTATACACAAATTTGCAGGATTTTTCTCCTGCAACCATATTCAATCTTATGCCACTGTTTGTAGTGGATGTCTCTGTTTTAAGTTTTAATAAAATTCAAGTCGGTATTGAAACTGCACTGAAAATATCATTAAATTTTAGTCAGATTCATGGTCAAAATTTTTACCCACATTATAAACCAAGGAAACCACAGTGCTGTATGACCACTAACAGTTCGGGTGAACCCCTGAAAAGAGTCTTTCATGCTAATCCCTGCTTCCACGGTTTAACCATCGCGCAGTTCAGCAACCAGTCGACAGTTCAAACATACGAATCGCACACACATCTCAGCTGCTTACTAACTTCAATTTGGTCTATTTCAAGTATGCATTATGCGATCACCTACTGACTGACCGATCGTAAAGGAATAAACAGTGCAATTTGAGATTAACTACACTAACTGCTTTAGTTTTATTCATGATTTGATTAGGCCCTAACGCCTGAACGTTACTCGCCAGTACAGACAATGGGTGAAAAAGAATAACACGAATAACAATATATATTACACACAAGCCTGCAATGCAAACAGTCCAACGTACACTCTACGCACATGATGGCTGTAACTTAGCATTAGTTACGGTCAATAGGCCAACGTTAGAATACGTTCACTGTTCAGACAGAACATCACATACAAAAGTCACAAAGGAACTAATACTTCACTGCATTAAAATGATTTAATTGAACGCGTTCTCCAAGAGGCTACGTAAATAACAACACAACTTACGCGAAGAACAAATTTAATGTAAGAATGCATATGAAATAACCCTTTTAATTTGTAATTTATTGTACACTGACAATCGCAGTCAAAGAAGAAAAGTCAATGCTTAGTCAACACAACGCAGATGTTAGCACAGTACAGATTATTCGCAACAAACCTAAGCATTTCAAACAAGGTCATGCCATATATTGGCTCTTTTTCAAATTCGGACTGGTAAACATATCAAAAGGTACTGGATAAAAGGTAGCTAACATGTTTCCCCATAATTCCATGTACCTCTCACACTTCAGCAAACGCCATATAGTTCACAAAATGAATTTACTTGGTCACTCTGTACAAAGTGTATGGGCGAAGGAAATTGCATGACGGGTAATGGCTGCCCCCATGGCCTAAAAAAACCCTCCTTCGAATGGTTTTATCGAGGACTAAAAGGAGGGGTTCACCCGAACTGACTAAGTCCTTGTACAGGATTTATGCATTATTTGTGTTATGACACATTTGGTCATGTACATTATGAACTTTAGTATAAAGGATGCCATTGTGTGGAAAATGTGGACAATCACACTTACATAATGATTATGATTCATTATATTCCCAGTAGAGTGGTGTAGATAGTGCAAATACAGTAGGTCCACAGTTGCACAATTTTGATGTTCATTTAGGAGCGATGTGCCTTTTGGAGTGATGTGATATTGATACGGATATTGGATTTCATATTGTTGTTTAAATGGGTGGTTCTAATTCTGCTGAATGTAATATTATGAGTGATTCGTATGATGGTACAGTTCACTGTAGGTCATAATAACACCTTTCTTGGATCTGTAATGAAGAAAATTCTATGAAAGTTAGGAAACAATGTATGATATAAGCAATCTGGGTATTGTGAGATGACGGAACTTTGCTCTCAGAAAGAAATTTGAAAGTCTTCAATCATACACAAGTTAAATACTTGAGAATCATGGTTGGAGTTGTGTACTTGTAGAGATGTCCCTTAGAGCAGAATTTTTCAATGAAAAGTTAATGAGAATAATGATTATAGAGATGCTACAAAATGAACAATTAAATTTGACAAAGACAGGTGGGATTTGGGGTGCTGGGAGAGGCAAAAATATTGTTTTAATTGATAAGGTCAAAGTGTTACTGGTATTTCATACTATTTGCTGAACAAAAGATACAAGAATTTATTACGCGATCAAAATTTACATGGAAAGTGTAATAATTACCTCCGCCAACGAAGGTAGGACGGAGCTTATGTTTTCGCCTCCGTAAATTTGTTTGTCTGTTTGTTTGTTTGCTTGTCATCAAGATATCTTTGGTGGTTCTGCTTAAGGAAGAAGTGATTAAAATTTGAGACATTGGAACAGGAGAAGGATGAAAATGGAGGGGTGGGGACATTTCAAGGTGAGTTTGATTGTCACCAGGATATCTCCAGAACTGACAATTGGATTCTGATTAAATTTGATGTGTGGTTTTATTACTGTTTCATGAAGATGTGATACAAATTTGGGACTAATTGAGACAGGGGATGGGCAGAAATTGAGGGGTGGGGATGTTTCAGGATAAGATCTGTCAAGACTAAGTTTAAAACTTTCCAATGGAATGTGCTGAACAATGACTTTGTGCTCTGAATGAAGATCTAAACAATCAATTTTCTGGACTCACGAGACTTACATCAAGTATTCTCTGGATTTGGATCAAATCTGGTGGGTGGTTTCATTACTGCTTATTGTGATTAACCTTTGGGACATATTGGAATAGGGGAAGGGTGCAAATGGGGGTGGGGTAATGTTTTTGCCTCTTGTTTGTTTGTCTGTCATCTAGATATTTCAAAAACCAATAATTGGATTTTGATTAATTTTTTTTTTTTTTTTTACTGCAAGCCCTTGTTTTTGAATGAAATAAGAGATCAATTCAACTTAACTGACTCAGACATATCTGCTTGTAATTTGTGAAATAGCAAAATGTACTTTCATGAAGCTATATTGAGATAATATTTACATTAAACGTGATATTTGTTTCCAACATATTTTGATGTGATTCTTCATGACTTGCTAAGTTTTAGATGACATAAGTGATTTCCAATGGTTGCTATCTGTGATAGGAAAGCAAAGGTTTCCTCTAAATATTCTCATATCCTGCTTAGATGCATATCGATGTGTCATCGATATCTGATTACTGTCACAAATTGTTTCCTTTCTAATCGAGTACAATTAATGTAAAATCAACACGCATATTCATAAGTAATGGATCATCATGTTTAGAACATTTAGTTTCATTCAGGATATGTACATAAAATATATTTTTTTTTCCTTATGAATATAGGGCTTAGTGTTGTCATAAGAGTTATTTGATATTCATGGCCATATAG
This sequence comes from Chiridota heheva, assembly GCA_020152595.1. Lineage (NCBI taxonomy): Eukaryota > Metazoa > Echinodermata > Holothuroidea > Apodida > Chiridotidae > Chiridota > Chiridota heheva. The sequence continues at coordinate 961,019 of JAIGNY010001150.1, read as the reverse complement.
AACCATATGTGTGTGATCTTATAGTTGCTACTTCTTCATCTACAAATATTATTGTAGCCATGGAGGACAGGTCAAAATAGGTAGCACGCAACTATTTAGGTATCTCTCTGCCATCCAAAAATGAGAACCTTTCGAAAAAAGGCTAACAATCTTTTTTATATTTTTGAGAATATTTTTTGAGAATATTTTTGTATGCTCATCCGAGAGATATTAGATGGTACTTTTAGGAAAACATTACAGAAGATCCCAAATCTGGTACAAAAAGGACCCCAAACTTGACTCTTTCATCATAGGCTTCAAAGGGGCAATAATTCGTTCTGGGCTACCAAAAGGTTCTGCCAACCACCTGACACATACTGCATTTGAGCATATTACAGGTAGCACGGAACTAATTATTTGCCTCATTGAAGCCTATGATTAAAGAGTCAAGTTCGGGGTCCTTTTGTACCAGATTTGGGATCTTTTGTATACATGTAATGTTTTCCAAAAAGCACCATCTTATATCTTTTGGATGAGCATACTTTCAATAGTGATTTCAAAGACGCAGGGCTTTGCGCGTGCATTAATGTGCCCCTCAACAAGTCTAGCACCCTGCCCCTATTTAAATCAAGCTAGAGATCTGTCATACATCACAAATTTCAACATGAATTCAAAATCGATGAAACTAGTCATAATTCAAAAACTAGAAGTGTTATTTTCAAAATTCAATCAAAGTACTGAAAGCACTGGTGATGGGTTTCATTCATAGTTGTCATTTTTGCAATTGACATTTAAATTTTATAAGCTTTTTTTGTGTTAATATGAATATTATAACACTTTAGCAATATAATTTAAAGTATCTGGTCAAAACATTGTCTCAAATCATGACAAGACAATCAGTACTTGGTTGGGAAAGCCAGACACCACTGGGGCTAATAGCTTAATTCCCACTTCATGTTTGTGACTCCTAGGCTTCCAGGTACAGTGCACCTCAGAATGTCTCATCATAATGGCCCACCCATTATCACACACACTTGTATTCGATTCACAATGGCTCATACAGCTCTACAGTGTTTTTATATTTACCCGTGTATGTATGAATCACATCATGGTAATTGTCATATCGTTTTGTCACCCAATCTTTTCCCCAAAAAATCAACCATAACACATCAAAAAAACTTCCTCAGATTTTCTTAGTTTGTGCGGATTTAAAGTAAGGATCATTTTGGCAATTTTAATGCAAAACGTTCCTCGATAAGAACTTCTCTAAAAATGTTTTCTTGCTGCGAATTTGTGTAAAAAAAATCATATACACAACGATGTTCATTTATTTCTTAGTTTTAATCCATTTTAAGGATTTACTGGTATTTTTGATGTCATGCCTTGCAGGTCATAATTGATATTATTCTATTATAAAAATATATCATCAAACTCTTTTACAATTCAAAATACAATAACATTTTTGTGTTATATGTTGTTTGTGTACACATTGCAAAGTATATGAATTGTTTGAAATATCAGTCTAGTCTAATTTAGGCATCACGTCACGGCAATTTTCATATCCTTTCGCCTTGCTAGAGGTTTAGCATTGTTATCCCCAAAAAATTCTTCTTCACAACCCGAAAATTTTCCTTTTATCTCCCACTTTACATGGGTTTCTTCTTATTTTCATAAAATGGAAAAAAGGAAATACATCAAGAACTGTAGAAAACTCTCCAAAAAGATACAAATTGAAAGAAGGTTTCATAGACTACTTTGTTATTGCGAAACACAATCAAAGAAAGAAGGAGTTAAAAGTTTTGCAGAGTTTTTACTTCTGGTCGGTTCCGACAACTAAAGAGTCTTCGAACAAGTTCGAACCCATCAAACACTGATCTGCTCAGATTTCAACGCTCTTTCAAGCGATGTAGAATTTGCTTTATGTACTGTACATACTGTAAGCACTGAGTACCTCTTTAGTATGCTTATTTTGCTGGTAACAACATAAAGCTCACAGAATATGGCACCAGTTGTCTTTACAGCAGTTTCTTATTTATAGGTGAGGGGTGTCAGAAATATCACACACTCTATGGTGTTGCTATGCAAACCATCACCGCATATTCAAAAGTGATCTGTACAGGTGTGCAGTATACGATATGATGCATCTCACCAATGATGCATCCCAATTAGGATTAATGGGATTTTTGATGCAAGAAATGACAGGAGTGTAACTTGGAATAATATTGAATTAATTAATATTGGAATAAACTTGGATTTATTGTTGTCTAGAATTAATCATCGTCTACTTCTGGGTTTTTGAATCAAAGAAGTTAACATGTAACTTTCATATACAAACTTATTTGTTTTTGTCTTGCACAAACAGGTTGACATAATGTACACTTTGTTTTCTTTTGTGTTATTTGAAGTAAGCCAAGTATTTATTAATGAGGGAATCTCATCTCAAGAGATTTTCTTGGCGCATCACTAATAAATCTAATGCGTAACTAGTAACATCACTTCTGTGGCAGTAACTGATTGCCTTGTCATTGATTATAGATATTTCAACCAATCAGAAATGTTGGATTGTATTTTTATCTCCATATTATTTACGTTAACCCGATATGTTTAGCCTTTAGGCTTTTTAAAGTACATGATGCCAATCTTCCGGCTATAGCCGGAATTCGGGCTTTTTCGCCATTTTGAAATAAATATCCGGTTGCATTCATGACTTCTGTCAATTTGGGACTTTCCCCCCAACATAGACTTGTGTAGAGTGCTCGAAATGCGCGTTTGTATTATCGTATTTTGTAAGCAGTACAATGTTTTCACGTGTAACTACTGTAAGCATTGCCCCAGAAACATTGACTTAAAGCGACCGTTTGATTAAGTCTAGCGTTTGATTACCATGCTTGTCTTCTCAGTTGGTTTACTGTGTGAGTTACGAGTGAATTAATGCATTGTACAATGTACGTTGTTGCTTCGTGTACTGTACTAGTTTGCTAGTTGCGCATGATTTATTGACTTGTTGCGTTTCGTAAATGTTTTTTCGTAAATGCTAATGATTTTCGCTGTTGATCCTGGAAAGGATGTGGACAGAGGAACAAATTTGAAGTGATTGATGCAGGATTTAAAATGGAAGTGGCTCGAGTCCAAAGATAATTTTCCTCTCGGACTACAAAGATTGACGTTCCCGATGAAAGCTGTTGTGTTGTGTGATGTAACAATAAACTACAGGAGTAGTGGATTGAAAACACTATTGAAATTCTGAATCACACTAGAAAACTAATACAAGTAAATGAAAATCGGACACTTCCTGCATTTTTTCAGGCTGTACAGTATATGCAGTTCAGTCTGAAAAGGCAGGTACATGTGAGCCAACTGTAGATAGTAGATGATGTACTGCATGCTGATGTGCGTACCAGGTAGTCTTCAGGCCCTGGAAGCAAATCCCACTGGCATCCCTAAAAGTATAAGTTAAGTGATCAAGACAGTTAATGGTACTATCTGGTGAAGAAAATACTCAAAAATCTGATTCCATTTTCCTCAAGAAGGTAAAAAGATACACACAAAATTGGGAATGAAATTAAAATAACCATATTTAAGTTTATGAATTTTCTTTAATTCATACATCACAAAATTTACATTGGAAAGTCATCTTCACACTTGGATCAGCCAAGCTACTTGCTCAAAGGTGATCTGCACTCTGCTACAGTATCTGTTGTTTAACAATCAGTTCATTGTCAGCACAGCAATGGCTGCAAGAAACATTGCTCTGGGCAATGTGAGTGAGTAATGACAGATTATTTATGGGGATGATTTATTTTGCAAATATTTCTTTTACAGGTGACATACCAAGGGCAAAAGTGCATTTTGAAAGTTTGTATATTGTATGAAGTTTTTTTTATGAACATCAGGATAGGTTCAGTGTATAACATGAAACCTTACTTTAGACCTGACTTTTGTCATACATTACTCATGCACATAGATATATACTGTATGAATGAATAGTAGATCAATAAAAGGTGATTATGAATAGTGGTTGGGTTCCCTAATAAAGTATTGGGTTTTTTTGTAAGAAAAAAAAAAAAAAATCATGGGTTCTGTGTTTGCAGCATATCTTAGTTTCTTACAGTGTAAAGTGTGTCAATTTCAAACTTGCCATGCTCCTGTAGAAATTAAGTATTGTGTTTTGATAGGAATTTACTTTTTGTTTAATTTACTTGTGCAACTATATTTCATCTTTTAAATTCTATACTGTATCTATTATACCCAACATACAGTGAATTCAGCTTTATTCAGGGTATTTTGCAACAACCAGGAACCTAAAAGACAAATTTCTCTTATAGTATTTGTTCAATTTAATGTATTTTTTTTAACCACCTCATAGTCAAAAGGTGAGGGATCAGTTTACAACAGCTGGAAAGAAATCATTGCTATAAATAGGTGTTTCATACAGTAGGATGTAATGGATGCATTTAAAAGGGTAAAGTAAACGAGAAATAAATCTCTCAGGTAACTTATCAAAACAAAGTTAAAGGATTAGTTCAATAGTCAAGCATGTTTTTCTTATATAAAAGAGGACTTCAAAAGAAACAAAATGGTGAAGAGAGTTTTGTTTGGAAAATCTTATTCTGTTAAGGAGATATTCAAGTTTAAAGTTTGGTATCATTTGTGTAGAAACGACTGAAATCAAACTAATTGTGTATCATAGCCTCAGATTCCTCAAAGTCTTTATGTACTGTATTCTATCATATTTTGTCCTGCGATTTTGTGGCTTAAAAACCATGGGATATATCAAAAAAGCAGTAAAACTGAATCTAGGGAGGGTATTTATAACATACCATCTGAAAAATGTTTGAGGAAAAATAATTTAGATAGTGAAAAAAATTGAATACATTTTCTTTAAAATACATAAAGACCTTGAGGAATCTGAGGCTGTGACATCACAACTAGTGTAGTCTGATTTCAGTCGACTCTACACACATTATACCAAACTTTAAACTTGAATATCTCCTTAATAGAATAAGTTTTTGCAATGCTTTCTTCACCATTTTGTTTCTTTTGAAGTCCTCTTTCATATAAGATGGACATGCTTGACCACTGATCTAAAAGGCAAGTACCAAATTTGATGTGCATCAAATTGGCTCTTTGCTTGGAGAATAAGATATATGCTAGTAAAAACACATCAGTTGTGTATAAATCATTGTGTAGGTTTTGAATGATTGTGTTTGTATTAAACCCAGACTGATGTCATCTGTTTTGTCAATTTAGGAAATGATTTACTCTGCTGAATGGCCAATTGTGAGCGTTGGATTAATTCATTTCTATGCAAGAGCGATTGTAATTGTGTACTGTATAGAGATCTCTCATCTTTCAGCTGCCAAAAGCAGAGTTTTTAGGATTAACTACATTATCAAACATACATGTATATGACACCTGTGGATTATCTATGGTGTAGTTCCCTAAAGGGTTCATTTCAAATTGCAGACATTTTTGGGAGATTGGTGGGGTGAGATAATGGTCTTATTTCAGATGTAGGAAATTAAATAGACTGTCAGTACTGTCCTTGTGTGTGAACTGTTGGCGTTTATTCATGTTACATGCTGTATAGTAATGTCTTACTTCCAAGGGCTTTTGACACTTCTGAAGTTTAAAAGTAGTGATGCTGTTTTAGATTCTATTAAAATTCACCCATAAAGGCAAAAAACTCATTTAATTGTGACCATGCATTTAAGGTGTTTGGAAATTTTAGACTTTTACTTTCAGTTAATGCCCATTTTGTTTAATGTGTTGCTTTTTAATACCGGGAGGGGAGGGGGGTTTCAGTTCCATGTGTGAGGTATATGTATTTGTGCCGCCCGAGCAAGTGCTTTTTGCAGAATTTTTGTAGAGCAGGTTCTGTCAAAAAATCCAATTCTGTCATACTGCAGGTCTGAAACTGGCACATTTTCATACTACAAGTGTCAAAATATTTAAGATTTTAACTGCAGGTATAAAAAAATCACACAATATTTGTAGCACAGGTATAAAAAAATTGTTGCTCTCATACTGCAGTTATCAAAAAATCACTCATACTGCAAGTAAGATTTTGAATTTCTGGGCAGGGCATACCTATTACTGAAGTGGGGAAAAGCTTCTTAATAACCCTTTGCCATACAAAAAAAAAGAACTTGGAGGAAAGTGTGAATTTGAACAAGATTTTAAATTTAAAACTTGGCCATACATCTAAGCAACATTAAAAAAGACAGTCAACACAAACAGTTGATGGTTTTATTTGAAATGTTAAGAATTTTATACCCAGTAAAGACTGCCTGCATTTTGGCTAAATCATAAATCCACACAAAACCTTGGGAATTTCATCAACCGTAATAGACACTGAACGAGGTTTGTGTAAAATTTGGAGACAATTGTACTCAGAATGAAATGTAATTTTCTTAAAGGTAAGGCAACCTTCAGAACATTTAAAGAAAACTGACACAAACCTTTCCAATCTTACCTTCTACCCCTCATCACTTGGGTAAAAAAAAAACTCAGCCCAACACCAACAGAAACTCCTTCAAAAATCGACAGAAACCAAATCTTCCCAACTCAAGAACACCAACCACCCAACACCAACTCCTCCGGTCACCTTACAACAATGGTGAAAACAACCCAGTCCAACTTTCTTCATCTTTAACCCTTACCTTCATAGACTACAATCCTTTCTAAGACATGGATGTCGGCCAGCCTCTCCCGGACTTGGGGCCCCCCTCAAGGGCCCCTCCATCCTAACTATTTTTAATGGCTGCTGATATCATACAATGGAATTGTCGTGGACTCTCTGCCAACTTCGAAGAACTTGAACTTTTGATTTTCACTTTAAATGCTCATCATATCATCCTCATGTTATCATCTGCCTTCAGGAACCCTCCACCGACTCCGCCTCCATTTTGGGGTACTCGGGGTCACACTTTATCTCTCAGAATGACAGAAAAGCTTCTAGCGACACTTCTATCTACGTCAGGAATAATATCTCTTCGAGTGTTGTCCCTATTCACTTCAAACCTCCTACCGTCTCGTGACCTTACACAAAATCTATCACGATCTGTAACCTTAACATCCCACTAATTCCCCACTGACCTGGACAACCTCGTCTCTCAACTCCCCAAACCCTGTATCCTAATGGGTGATTTCAATGCACACAACCCCCTTTGGGGCTCCTCCTCTACAGTCAGAGGTAAACACATTGAAAACTTGTTGAATTAGCACAACCTCTGTCTCCTCAATGACATTTCTTCCACTTACTTACACCTGGGAACAGGCACCTTCACCAGCAATGATCTCTCCATCTGCGACCTCTTTGTAGAGTTCTTGGAATGAAGAGTTCACCCTTTGCTCTGTGGAAGTTACCATTTCCCCATCCTCATTTCCACCCTCCCCTCCTCGACACATACTTTCCCAACTAATCAGAAATTCCAGCATGTAGATTAGTATTTACTCCAGTTTAATGCAACATCTCCATCACCAATGTTATACTTCTCTCCGACAACCCCGTCACTCTCATCACTTCCAAGATTCTGGAAATCATTAATTTTTCTATCCCCACTTCCTCCTTCACCCCAAAAAACTTCAAACCTTGGTTTACAACTGATTGCAAAAAAGCTATCTCTAATAAGAATAAAGCCCACCGTCTTTTCAAAACCCACCCATCTCTCCAAAACATGGATATCTTTCGTATTCTTAGAGCCAAAGCCAGGAGGATCATCAAACTCAGCAAAAAAATCTCCTGGGAAACCTACATATTCTCCTTGATCTTCAGACCGGAATCAGGAGAAACCGGAAGTACCTGGACCATGTCCTCAAACTAGACATTTGCCTTCGTAAAGCCTTCGTCAAGAACTACCACACCATCTCTCATCTTCTATGACCTCGAAAAGTCCTTTGACACAACCTGGCGGTATGTATTCTCAGGGACCTACACTCCTCCGGCCTCAGAGGTCTCCTTCCAATCTTCATCCAGAACTATCTCCATTCTCACTATTTCAGGGTTCGCATAGGTAACATATACTCACAAAGGTATACCCAGCACCTGGGTGTCCCCCAAGGCAGCATTCTCTACCCAACTCTTTTTATCCTCAAAATCAATGGCATTACTAAAGTTCTCTCCCCTAAAATCAAGTGCTCTCTCTCTATGTCCATGATTTTGCCATTTTCTTGTCCTCTCCATGCTTCCAAACCCTCCAAAATAATCTTAAAAAATGCTTGGACAATTTACCTTACTGGAGTGACACCTTACTGGGCTTCAATTTCTCAAAAGACAAAACTGTTCTCATTCATTTTCTATCCAACTCCTACCCCCAAGAAGGGGGCGTCCCCAGGGCAGCATCCTCTCCCCCTACTCTCTTCAACCTGAGCATTAACGACATTGCGGTTGTTTGCGAACAACCTTGGCCCCAACATCAATCATGCCCTCTACATGGATGACTTTACCATCTTCTACTTCTCCTCTAGCTTTCCTCTTGTCAAAAATAGGCTCCAACTCAGGCTTAACCGGCTGCAAGACTGGTGCAACAATAATGGTTTTAAATTCTCCGAAGACAAGACAGTCTGCATGCACTTCTGTCATTTCAACAACCTCCACCCCAATCCGAACCTTGTGCTCAATGGCAATCGCATCCCTAAAGTTGAACACACTAAGTTCCTGTGTTTTAAGCTCTCCCACAAGCAGCACATCACCCACCTGAAACAAATACAACAGCTCCCTCAACTTTCTCCGCCCCCTCTCCAACACCACTTGGGGTGCGAACCACTATGCTCTCCTCAAAATCTTCAGGCTTACCATTCGTGCCAAGCTTGACTACAGCAATATTGTCTACTGTGTCGCTCACAAGTCTTACCTCAACCACATCAATACCATCCAAAATGAAACCCTCAGTCTGGGTGCCTATAGGACCTCCCCATTCACCAGCTTTCATGTTGAAGCCAACGAACCCCCCTTTCTGCTAAGATGTAGAAAGCTTAGCCTTTCTTATGCTTTTAGAGTCCTCACCAACACCCAGAACCCTGTTTACAATCTCATTAAGTACCCCAATTTCTCCACCTTCTTTGATAGGACTAAAACCCTATATCCTCCCTTTGGCTTACGCATCAAATCAGACCTCCATCTCTGCATCAATCCAACCACTCTTGGCACCTTCTCCTGGCCCACATTTTCTCCCTGGGCCACCCCCCTCTCTGGGCCACCCCCCTTCACATGACCTGGACTTCTCCACTTATCACAAAACCCAAATCCACCCCAATATCTTCATCAACCTCCACAACCAAATCAAAGACCAACTCTCCAACTAAACCTCCATCTATACTGATGGCTTTAAGGAAGGCGACAAGACAGCTGCTGCTGGCATGATCCAAGACCTCACCCTCAGTAGCAGGCTTCCAACTACTCGTCTATCTTCTCATCTGAGGCCATCCTCCTAGCCCTCAACAATATTAATTACTTCCAGCTTAGCCACTTTGCCATCTTCTCCGACTCCAAGGCTGTCCTTACTTCTTTACTCAATCTTAAATGGAAAAACTCCACATCCTATCTTTTTTACTCAATCTTAAATGGGATAACTCCACATCCCACCTCCTCTGGAAACTCCTTTCACCCACCCTCTGTAGGAAAAGTATTCTTTTCTTCTGGATACCCAGTCATGTTGGCATCCCTGGCAATGACAGGGCTGATGCAGCTACTAAGCTTTCCCTCAACCTCTCCCTACCCCATTTCCCAAAACCCTTTCTGACATTAAACCGCTTATCGCTTCCTTTGTTCGTGACCGCTGGGACTCCTAAATTGATAACAAACTCTACGTTATCCAGCCCACCACTCCAATTAAACCCACCATCCACAACCTCTCTCGTTTTGACAACGTTCATATTACGCATCTTAGAATAGGTTACACCTACCTCACTCACTCCCACCTCCTTATTGGCTCCCCCCAACCCCTGTGCAACAATTGACATTACACCCTCACAGTCCATCACGTTCTCCTTGCTTGCCCCCTGTACAACCTTCCCAAAGCTTCCCTTGCTCCCTACAACTCAATTGCCGAGTTCTTCCAGAAAAACCATCCGAATGAAATAATCTCCTTCCTTTATCATGCTTTCCTCTACAACCATATTTAGTCCTCCTCTCCCATCTTCTTCTCTCTACTTTGTTTTTGTTTTACCCATGCACCTCCTCTCTCGATCCCAGCTTTCTGACTTTTAGTTCTCATATTTCTCTCAATCTTTCCCTGTTTTCTTTCCTTCCTACCTCTAGAATGATCTAACCTCTCGGGCACAATTTGACCCTCGTTGTCATGTTGCTGTAAAGCCCTCATCAAACAAACAAACAAACAAACTCATTCATTTCAACAACATCAACACTTTCTTCCTTCGCCCCAATCTCCATCTCAAAGATTCCACCATCCCAGTAAGGAAAGTTCTCATTTCCTTGGAATCACTCTAAGCTCTAAGCTCTCCTATTTCCCCCACATCAACATCCTCAAAACCAACTGTTACAAAACCCTCAATCTTCTCATGGTCCTTTTTAACACCGACTGAGGAGCCAATCGTCTCACCTTGCTCACCTTATATTGCTCCCTTCTCAGATCTAAGCTGGACTATGCCAACTTCATCTACGGCTCTGCCTGCAAATTTTACTTAGACCCATCAGGGTCATCGACATCGAAAACACTACCCTAAGGATCTGCCTTATAGCCATCCAAACCACTCTCATCACCAGTCTTAACATAGAGGCCAATAAACTCCCCCTTGACCTCAGGTGCACCAGGGCCGGTCTCTCCTTCACTCTTCACATCCTCACTTGCCCAATGAACCTTTTTTTTACCATTTCACCCACTCTTATTCCTTTACCAAATACTGCCAAATCAGCAGACACTTCCATCACTACTTCTTCCTCTTCACCGACAGCTCCTCACGGCAAGGCTCCTTTGCTGCCGTCCCTGTCCCAGCTTCACCTTTTTTTCAAGATTATCAGATGAAGCTTCTCATCTATTCTGTTGAAGCAAAGGTTATCCTCCTAGCTTTAAACTTTGTAAAACTCTCCTTTTCCTCCACTTCGTCATCTGTTCTGACTCAAAATCAGTTCTCACAGGTATCCTCAACTTGCTCCTATCTAATCCACTTATCTTACAAATCTTAAACAAAATTTACGCTCTCTCTTCCTTAGGGAAGAAAATTATCTTCTTTTGGATCCCTAGCCATGTCGGTATCCCTGGGAAGGAAAGGGCCAACAGAGCAGGCAACAACTCTCTGTTGAACCATATTTGACCAATCCTTATTCTGCACTATTGACTTGCGCCTCAACATATCCAGCTACCTCAGGAAGACCTGACAAGACTCCCTGAATTTTAAGACCAGTCACAAACTTCACACTATCAATCCCAAAGTAGGGACCGACCCTCACTTTATTCCAGTCATAGAGAGGACGTTGTTATCACCTGCATACGTCTTGGTCACTCATTTCTCACCCACTCCTACCTCCTTTCAGACTCTCCAAAACCTCTCTGCTCTATTTGCAATACTAGATCTCTTGATCAAGCATATCCTCTTAACCTATCCCTAATACCTGAACTCCAGATCACTCCTTTTCTCCTCCACCATTTTTTCTGATCTCTTCAAGAACAGTCCTCCCTCCAACATCATCACCTTCCTCTGCAATAACAACTCTACCCACCTGATCAAATCCTTACCCACACTCACCCCTTTTCTACCCTATCATCCTATACCTCCTTTTCTACCTGTTTGCACCTTTATCTTGCATCCTATTTTTCTCACCTTTGTATCCCCTCTCCCTTTCATCTCCCATTCATCTCCATCGTAATTCTAGCACCTTAAAATTTGTAACACCCTCTTGCACATTTGACTCTGCCTGTCCAGTGCAGTTAAACATTACCAAACCGAAACAAAAAGGTAGTGGACAAAAACAATACTAGTTAGGTGCATTGTTGCTCAGTAATGTGACTTGTTGTACACTGTACTTCCTTGAAAAGATAAAAATGCTTTTAAAGCACTTTGACTAAATGAAAATACTGTATTTATCATTTGATGGTTGGAACAGGGATGTGTTACATGTAAATGTAGTTGGTCTTTGAAATGCAAAGCGTAATGATGAAAACCATTGACAATTTACTTTAAAAAATGTATATTGTTTTATAATTTTATAATTTTTACCAACCATTATCAATGAGTAAAAGCATTGTTTTAAAATGCTACAGTAGCTTAAGTGTTAATTGGGAGTACTAGAACTAAAAAAAACTACCTAGTGTATTAAGAAAACAAACAAAAGTGATTCCTAGCCAAGTCCTGTGAGATGTGACCTTATGCTGTCCTTCGGTTCAACACATGACCCTGTCCTCCCTTGACCAACTGACCTTTTCTTTGGTCAGATAACTGTTAAAAAGACATGACATACCTGTATCAGGGAGCTGTTACTTTTGACAAAGTAACAGCTCCCTGCAGGTATGCTAGTGTCATTCCCACAAGATGAGATAAGCTTGTTATTAATTGTTTCTTGCACAGATTGTCTGGATAGTTTCTTGTATATGAACTTGTAGACCAATTAGCTGCACTTATATGTATTGGCCAGTGTTATTATTGGGTTTGTAGGAAATTACTTGCTAATCTTACATTTTGAGATATTTTTAAATAGTGCCAATTTTTCCCCAATAAAAGATTGATGCATTTCTGAATTATTCATGAAGGATTAATTCTTACAATAATGATTTCTAAGTTGTAGATACTTAACAGTATGTGAGGGCATTTGCCCATGCATCAATCTTAAAAAATTCCTTTAGTGACGATTAATGAGTTCATGCATTGGTGAAATACATATTTCAATGGACATATATCAATGGATAATAATTGTCTGAATCATAACTTAGGTTGTTCATACTGTGTGTGTCAAATTCTATACATAACAAATACATTTTGGTAATGTGAGATAAATTATAGAATGTTATAAGTTCAAATGGCACAGTGAAGAATAGCTATATGAGAATATCATTTAACATGCAATCCAAGATTATACAAATATCGGCATCATTTTCATGAATCATGTTGTGGGAGTTGAGTTCATACATAGATTGGGAAAAGCATTTTACATTTGTTTCATTACTCTTCAATCGACTGAAACATTCATTGAATTTTAAACTATTATCAAGAAAAAAGAGCACACTGTTGTGAGATTTGAAATGTACTGTAAATGGCATTTCATGTGTAGTTGAAATTTGAGAATATCTCAGCCTCTTTCATGATTCATATCATTCATGCCTTACAGAGGCACATCCAATTATGCACTGGCTGAATGATTCCCTCACGCCCAAAACTTGCCTGTTTCTGTGCTGTGCAAAAATGCGCTTACTAAACATAAATTGAACAATTTGAATTCAGATTGAATGAGTCCAACATTTGAGTCAGGTTCGTGAATGATTCATTTGAAATCGGTTTGACTGTAGCCTTAGAAAGGTTGTTAAGAGTGTTAAAGATGAATAATCAATTTTATTTATAAAATGGGAAATGGTCTGTGTAGGAGAATGAAAATGAAATTCTTCTGTTGTATTTCTTTCATTTTTCTTGTTTTGTCAATAATCCATCAGCCACCAGATTGGTTTTGAAGTCCTACTATCATTAGTGAACAGATTTACCGAAAGAGGAATACCCTTGTACTACCTGCTATTCTGCATCCTCGGCTTGTCAAAAGAATGCAGTATGTTCAGTAATATTCTCTGCTATTGATTTTATCAGAATAGACAGTGGTGGTTAGTATCTGCTAAGGATTGATTAAAGATTGATCAACAAAAAGTTAAAGAAAGTAAACAGTGATTTTCAGAAATTGAAGGTGAACTACTAACCTACTCACTAAAAATAAAATTGATGAATATCTGTGAAAAAACTAAGCATCATTCAGGAAAGTCGTACAACTTTTGATGTCATCCCTATTGTCTTCTTTGGATATTTACCATTTCCCTCAATATTTAGGGATCATCTTGAATTTAAATTTGATTGTACCATTTTAAATTTTCCTTTCTGCTATTACCACCCTTTTTCTAAGTCAGTTTTCCCACTACTCTTCACATTTTTACTTCATTGAACTTTGGAGAAAATGGAAGTGCTAATTACTAAGGTGTTAAAATGGCATTTCTTTTTGTGTTTGCAAACTGATAATTATAATGACCATGAACAATTTCATGTGGGTGAGAGCAGTTACGCATAATCCATTGCAAATGCATTCATAATCTCCCAATGAGTGATACCAGGAGCTGCTACTTTGTCAAAGTAACAGCTCCCTGGTGATACGTTTTTTATGTGCATGTAGATCACTGTGTTTGCGGATTTCTTTCAGTTAATACTTGATGATGAATGAAGAAATATGTTGCCATATTTTTGGTTTGGATACGTTCGACTGCCACATTGTTTTAGTAATACAATGTTTTTAACAAGATGTGAAAAATACCTCTGAAAGGTGTACAGTAGGAATAATTGTATATTCAGTAATTGTTCAAACTGCACTATATTAGTTGACTTCTGTTCTGCTAGTGTGAAAAACCAGCTGCATAGTTTAATTGGTTGGGTCCCACTTTTCCAGCTTGTAAGACTGCAATAATGGGAACTACTGTCCTCCAACGTAGTGCTCAGTGGGCTTTGAGCAGGGTGGAGGTACTACATGATTGTTCCCATCCCCTGCGAGCTGCATAGCTTAATTTGTTCTCACAGGACTTGAGAATGCTTATCTGGACAATGGCTTTTATTATTGTAGACAAACAGTACACAAAACTATCATATTGAGCCTGTTTTATAGTGAAATTTTCCAGTTTAGTCAATCCTAGCCTGTATTAGTTTCCAGTTCCCATGTAGGTACACACAGTACAATTACTTAGTTTTGATATTACAACTAAACTGAAACCTTCCTGTATTTAATTGTTCAAACCACAATCTTTACAAATTGCCTTCAATTTAATTGCTTGTTATTGTCAGAACTTCTTACCACACATGTATCAGATCTTGATGTACCTCTGCCAGCAAAGTTGGACGGGGATATGTTTTTGCCTCTGTTTGTCCGTTTTTGCCATCAAGATATCTTAAGAACTGATGATTGGATTTGGATCAAATTTGGTGTGTGGTTTTGTTTCTGCTTTAGGAAGAAGTTATTAAAATTTGGGACATATAGGAACAGGGAAAGGGTGAGGAAATTTTAAGGTGAGTTGATCTGTCATTAGAATATCTCAAGAACTGATGATTGGATTTGAAGTAAATTTGATGTGTGGTTTTATTATTGCTAACAGAATAAGTGATTTAATTTTGGGAAGAATTAGTACCAAGGAAAAGGCTGAAATCGAGGGGTGGGGATGTTTAGGGTAAGGTCTGTCAAGACCTAATTTGAAACTTTCCAATGGAATGAGGTGAATAATGAATTCATACCATGAAAAGAAATCCAACAATTAATTTTCTGGACTCAAATATACGTAAAATAAGTGATCTCTGGAATAAAAGAAAATGAAACAATTGGTTTCTGCCATGAATGGATTGTGGGTTTTGAATGAAAGGAACTGGAACAATGACTGCATCACCTGATTAAAACTGCAAAACAATGTTATGGCCTTGGAAGAAATCCAGTCAGAAGATAATCTTCAAGTGTTTAGAATGCAAATGATCACTACAGATCAAAACTTGAGGATGATTCTTGGTGGATTAGGATTTCTGAGGTAGATTATATTAAGACTGGGGATCAAACAAACTCTACAATTATTCTAGGCATGTTGGAATTGCAACGGGGGAAGGTATGTGCTCTACAGAATGCTTATATTCTAGTTGGCAATGATTCTATTGCTGTATGTGTATTGTTGAAAGTCCAGTTGGTACATGAACACTGTTATTGGGTTTTTGTGTTGTAACTGCCAGAAATTCCTTTGATTAAATGCAGTCTGGATTTAATGCATGAGAGCTTCCATAGCAGGTCAGACATTCCATTTACTGTGTATGATTCTATTTTAAGTGTTGAATTTGAACTTTTATTGTGAGTTGTGAAAGATAACACTAAGTGTTCATATAAAAGACAAACATAGGTTTAAGCATTTGTTTTATGTTGGGTATGAAGTGGAGATAATGTAATATTTTGTTTTTGCACTACTAAGATAACCAACCTCTGTGGTGCATTAACCCTCACTCTACCAGCACTTTTTTGAAAATGTGCTCAGGAGGCAGAGTCAAAGATGGGAACCCAAAATGGCGATAATATCGCCGCGTGGTAGAGTAAGGGTTAATCAAGGGCTTTTTATTGAAGGGTCCTCTGTCTTCCAAGCAGCTGAGTCGGGCTTGTCCGCTTCAGTGACCCGCTGGCCGCCCACTGGGATGATGCTGCATATATTTTTGAGTTGGCACATTTGTCGCGGGTTGATTACCCCTTACTCTACCAGCACATTTTTGAAAATGCGCTCGGGAGGCAGAGTCAAAGATGAGGAATCCAAAACGGTGATAATATCGCCGCCTGGTAGAGTAAGGGTTAATGAGGTATTGTATGTCATGTCAGACGGTGAAGGAACTATGGGTAGTTGGATGGGTTATGTGCTTGAGGGAGGGTTTTAAGTTGTATCATTGTATTTTGACTTTTGTTTTGTTCCTTATTGTTTATGTTATCAATTTTTTGTCTTTGTTTTATAAAGGTGACCTACTTATTCAAACTTGTGTTTTTTTAAGCTTCTTACTTTTGTCCTTTTATCTGATTGAAAATTTGTATATTTGTTAAAGATGATGTGGGAAACAAATGTATTGAAATTGAATTGAAATATGACTGATCAATAATGAAATTTGATCGAATATTATTTAAAGAATCTTTTGGATCCAGTACCCAAACCTAAGAAATTATTTCATATTTTGTATTGGGAAGGAATTTTACCTAAATCATGTGGTTGTGACCCTTCATATACCACTGTAAGTAAAACTGTAACTGACTATGAAACTTTAATCCTTTTATCTTGGCTTTTTCTTATTATCTTGTAATAATGGTTCTTTTTGTCAGATCGGATACTCATGGAAGTTTTCATATTGTTAGTTAGAAGATGTTGTTTGACAAACAAAACAAACACCTGTTTTGTTTGTGTGAAGTACGGTAGGTACTTTTTAGTAGCAATATTTGAAAGAAAGCTTTTAGTTCATATTTTCAAAGTTACAGGTTTCTTAGACCTGAAATTAGCTTAGAATTGTGTAACATTAACAAAATCTTGGTGGTTCAAATATATAATTTGTTGGTGTGAATTGCCTGCAGCTATTTTTGACCATTTAAGGTTTAAGATACAACTTGTTGCAGTAGAATGTATTTTACCACCATGTATTTCTTTGAGGTCCTAGAGAAAAAGGATGGAGAAGTTTGGGAAGGGAAAAACATCTAATTTGGATAAAGCCTGTGTGTGAAGGTCGTTACTGTGACAACAACAACTTCATTGGTGGTGTTAGTTGTTTGTCTTTTTGTTGTACTGTACTTCTGCAAACATTTGCATATATTTATTCATGACACAAATTTTGAACTAGAAATTGGCAATGCAGAGCAAGCACAATGTGGTCATTATTTCACCCATTCTTTCAAATTCAATATAAAAGCCTTACAAATATAATTTACTGTAAGTTAACATTTTACCCGTCAACCAAGTTGTTACTCAGGTGATAATTTTTGACAATTTGCATGGCGTTAATATAAGAAAGTTGCAAACAGAAGAATTAAAAGTAGGGTTATAATTTCAATATGATTGAATATTAGTATTGATTCATGATAAAACTCACCAGGTCAATATAACTCATGCATTCTACAGTAATACGTCACAATGATGCTTCATCAAATCAATATATTCAATATTGCATGTATATTATTAAATGAGTACAGTATGTCATATATAAATTTTTCTCTTGGGTTCTCTTTTATTGTAGAAACAAGTACTCATTTTTGTGAAATATTTATGTACACCTTATAGAAGTACATGTGTGAAACTTCCAATAATATTATTTTTAATTGATGATCTGTTTCAAACTGCACTTTCACTGTTAATGTGTATTGTAAGCACTGATTTAACTCTAAAAACTTGAATGTGGAAATGATAATAATGATAATAATAATAATAATAATAATAATAATAATAATAATAATAATAATAATAATAATGATAATAATAATGATAATAATAATAATAATAGTAATAATAAGTAGAATTTTAGCACTCTGCAGAGTGCATACCTCCACCCCTGTTCATTCCTCACCGGAATACAATCTACCTCAGAAACTCTCGTCCCACCAACTTATAACCCCAAACAATTTCTTTCTTACTGTTAATCTTTTATTGCCATTTACATTCTAAACACAAGGATCATCACTTGTGATCATTGTTTTCAGTTTAATTTAGGCTAAGCATTTATTGTTTGAGCTCTGTACAGGGTAGATTCACATCCATCATGTTGATTCATGACAGAAACCAATTGTTTTGATTTCTATACCAAAAGCCACTTTACTTGATTTTCTTTTGAGTCCAGAAAATTGATTATTGAGATATCTTGATGACAGACAAAATATCCTCACCCCTCCATTTGCACCCTTTCCCTGTTCCAATATGTCTCAAATTGTATTCACTACTTATAAGTAGTAACAAAACCACATAATCCAAATCCAATCATCAGTTCTTGAGATATCTTGATGTCAGACAACAAAACAGAGGCCACAACATGTCCCTACCCCCATTTACACCCTTCCCCTGTTCCAATGTTCAAATTTTATTCACTTCTTCCTTAAGCAGTAACAAAGCTACACTCTAAATTTGATGAAAAGATTAAATGAGAACTTACCTGTTGGAGGGTATATTATCCTCTCACCCACCATTACTTCATCAAATCAAGATCAAACTTGGAACAGGTAAGTTCTCGATCTTTTCATTTTAATTCGTAATTCGTTTGAGGATAATATGAGATCTTTAAAGCAACTCAACCCTCACATCAAACAATGGAATATTCACACAGTAGTAAATATTTAGTAGCGTAAACTTGATTAAACATAAAACCTTGTCTGATTTTAAAACAAACTGTTGTTTATTCACATAGTAGTAAGGTCCACTTTACACAAGTGTTTCATGTCCTGTAACTCCATTATTAAAGCAATTTCTCAATGTTGCTGAATAGGACCACAGTGAAAATGTATTATTACGACAACATCTCAGTTATTAAAGCAACTTCTCACTGTCGCTGAATAAGACCATAGTAACGTTTATGTATGAATTAACTTCTCAAAATTGTAAACCTTAAGAGTTGAAAATTTGTTAAAACAAGTAGTTTTTCAATGTTGCTGAATAAGAATAAGATAACACTATTAAAACATTATACAAAACAAGTCCTCAATGTTGTGTAGTAAGAGAACACTAAATTTGTACAATACAACTTCTCGATGTTGTCTAGTATGATAACCTAACTTTATACAATACTACTCCTCAATGTTGTGTAGTAAGAGAACACTAAATTTGTACAATACAACTTCTCAATGTTGTCTAGTAAGAGAATACTAAATTTGTACAATACAACTTCTCAATGTTGTCTAGTAAGAGAATACTAAATTTGTACAATACAACTTCTCAATGTTGTCTAGTAAGAGAATACTAAATTTGTACAATACAACTTCTCAATGTTGTCTAGTAAGAGAATACTAAATTTGTACAATACAACTTCTCAATGTTGTCTAGTAAGAGAATACTAAATTTGTACAATACAACTTCTCAATGTTGTCTAGTAAGAGAATACTAAATTTGTACAATACAACTTCTCAATGTTGTCTAGTAAGAGAATACTAAATTTGTACAATACAACTTCTCAATGTTGTCTAGTAAGAGAATACTAAATTTGTACAATACAACTTCTCAATGTTGTCTAGTAAGAGAATACTAAATTTGTACAATACAACTTCTCAATGTTGTCTAGTAAGAGAATACTAAATTTGTACAATACAACTTCTCAATGTTGTCTAGTAAGAGAATACTATATTTGTACAATACAACTTCTCAATGTTGTCTAGTAAGAGAATACTAAATTTGTACAATACAACTTCTCGATGTTGTCTAGTATAAGCACCCTAACTTTGTACAATACAACTCCTCAATGTTATCTAGAAAATAAAATTTTAATTTACAAACAACTTCTCAATGTTGTCAAAGTTAATCATTTTCTTTGTCAAAGGAAAACTTTCAGTTTAACACAAAGTATTTATTGGGTCGCAATTAACAAGCAAATTCTTTTTTTGGGTCTGAATATGTTTGAGAAGAATCCTTCATTTTCATGAGTTGTTCAATGACCTTGTTTGTAAATAAGGGATGTATGTTCGACATCAACAGCCTTGATTGATTTCTTCAGGCTTTAATTTGAATTGAGGTGGAATTCTCATCTGTACTTGAGGTACACAAGTAAATTCTAATCTGTATCCCATTATAGCATTTAGAATGTATTTATTGGAAGTATATTTTTTTATTCATCTGAATGAAGTTCAAATCGACCTCAAACTAACTGTTGAGGTTCTGTATGGTTCTGTGATACATGCAAGTGATGAAATATTAAAGTGAGATAAGAGACTTAAATACCTCTGTAGTATGTAGTTCTGTGGAACTGTTTCCCTCACGAGTTGAATTTTGGCCTTTGCTACTGTATGTTGCTTTCTGGTCCAGTGTCTGGTACTTGGGAATTGGACACGGGAACCTCTGTTCCCCTAACAAAGATCACAGTGTATACTGTAGGTTCTGGGCCTGCTGTGCCGTCCTGCTAACTGACACTTCTGATGATCTGTTAGCGAGAAACACGTCGTAGATCGGGTTAAATCTTTGCAAAATTTCCCCTTTGAGGTTCTCATGACCTCCACAGTCTTATATACTTCTTCTAGATCTTTATTAACTGTTTTGGGAAGATCATCCCCAAAAAGAGACTGGGTTAGTTTTACGATGTGCTTGCAGAGGTGGCTGAACTTTCCTCAGAAAGTTCAGTTCGAAAGCTGCGTTGGAAAGCAGGGCTAACACGTCTTGTTTAGAGTCACTGAGTCCTTTGTTTGAAGAGTGACGCAGTAGGGCTATCAGCCCTTTGATAAGCAGTTTTTGACATCTTTGCAGTTTTAAGTCCATTGAAGGAGTCTTGGTATTGATATTGTCCCAAATCAAAGGGTTCACTTTGGGAACCACCAAGCTCTGGCAGTTGGTTTGTTTGACATAGCGATCAGATGTGTCGCTTAATTGTTTTTCTTCTAATTAGGTTCCAATTAGATAATTCAGATTCTTTGCTAACTCTGCTCCGATTGCAGGGCCTTCCTCAGTAGGAGTTGCAAACCTCACTGTGAATCCATTATTCTGATCTGGCACCTCAGTCTTAGTCTGGGCAGCAGCTGAATCTCAGTTACTTGGGTTTTATTTCTCTAATTCATGTCATTAGGACTGGTAGTACTGTCTGTTGTTGTGTCCTCGATAGAACTGGTTATGGCAACACTAGCAGTGCTTTTCGAAGTCGAAGCCTCAAAGCTACTTTGAGTGTGGCTCCCTTTGTTATCTTGGTCAAAAAATTCACTAATGAAATGAGCTATGAATGGACAAACTATTTGAGCATGCGTGAATGGGATCTCATATTATCGTTGAATGTATTACGAAATAAAATCGAAATCCAATCGTCAGTTCTTGAGATATCTTGATGACAGACAGAGGCAAAAACATGTCCCTACCCTCCATTTGCACCCTTCCCCTGTTCCAATATGTTCCAATTAGCAGTTCTTGAGATATCTTGATGAAAGACACAATCACCTTAAAATGTTCCCACCTCCAATTTCACCCTTCTTCTATTCCAGTATGTCCCAAAAATTGTTTACACTTCGTCCTTAGGCAGTAACAAAAGCACACATCATTTTGATCAGAATCCCATTAATCAGTTCTTGGGATACCTTGATTACAAACCAACAAACAAACAAACAAATTTACAGAGGCGAAAATATAACCTCCATCCAACTTCGTTGGCGGAGATAATAAAGATTTGTAATGCACACATATGAACCCAGCAGAGTGCTCAAGGCACATCAACACGTGCATATAAAAATTTACTATAAAAATTGTGAACATTGAAATAATTGGAAAAAAGAATTTGAGCTGTGAAAAACAAATGTCAGCAGTGTTACTTTTCATCAAACATTGTAAAATGTTATAAAATACATTGTATGTTCACAGCTAACATTATGTAGGAGGGGATAATAAATCATTGAGTGGTGTTGACTATTGTATCCACACTAAAGCGTATCATTACAATAGAGTCAACAGTTGTGTCCATAAAAAGGTGATGGATTTTTCTGATTCTTTCAACCCTTGTTAGTTCTGAAAGCTGAAAATGAAAATCAGTGGGACTGAAAACTGGATTAGCATATCATCTTAGTCATATCATCTTGAACTTTGCTTCTGCAGGTTGCAGACAACAAGAGCTACATGTACTGTACAATGCAACCCTTGTTAGTTCTGAAACCTGAAAATGAACTACGATATCAGTGGGACTAGAAAACTGCATAGGATTTTATTAGCATATCATCTTAGTCATATCATCTTGAACTTTGCTTCTGCAGGTTGCAGACAACCAGAGCTACATGTACTGTAGAATGCACAAATTTGTTATTTTTGTTTATGTTTCATATTAGAACTAATGCATAGCTAATTATCTATATGTAGTCACAGTACTGTACATGTAGCTTCTCATTCCTCACTCCATCTCAGCATTTTCTGGCATCCTTTAAGTTTAAGCAGATACAGAATTGCAGTGCTCCATTTGCTGTCGTCAGATTTTCCGATTCATCTTGAACTGAAGAGAGCAAGTCATTCCTTCTTTCCTTGTGTTGAAGTGCAATTATATTGGACTCTTTTCCCATGCTGTCTTGGCATTCATCTTCTTCTTCTGTCTTTAGTCTTTTTGAAATTGCAACCTTTGGCTGCTGACTACATCTCACTTATTAAGCAGAAAAAACAATTCAGGATTGTCAGCTTATTACCATAGCAACTGTTTTGAAGCATTCTGGACCAGCAAATATGGATTGCTTTTAATGATCATGTGTCTCTGATATGAATGAAACATTGGGCTCTGTTTAAACTGACAAAGTACAGTATGGGAGGGATGTAATTGATGGTTTATGTATTGTATAGTGCCTTTAAGTAGTTAACCCCACAGTGCTTGGAGTTTGAACATTTATTTGAATGCCAGATTATAGTGAGTTTGAAATGTCATGGATAAATACAAAATTAGGTATGATGATTCAAGAAAGAAGATGGTTGATATATATTAAGAAGTAGAAGTAAGATGGGTTTTTTTCTGTTGGGAAAAGTTTAATGCATAATTAAGGTGTCTCAGAAATATTTTGTATTCTGAAGTTAAAATAAGTGTATTCTTAACAGTAGTGTAACTTTTAATGACCTTTCTTTGCAACCACAAAAATCATAAATTGCACATCATGTATAGAAAATGGTAGATCAAACTTCACTTATAAATTGATCATAGTGAGAAAATTCAGTTTTTTTTTTAATTTAAACCCTCCCCCTTTCCCCTCTCTTCTCCTTTGAAAACTTAAAAGTGTAGTGGTTAAGGAGTCATGCTCATATTCAAAAGTTACAGGGTTTGAGGGTGTCCTTCAGCAAGACACTTGACTCTACTTTTTCCAGTCCACTCAGCTGTAAATGAGTACCAGCTCTGTTGGGGAGTAGGCTGCAATGGACTGCTGTCCTGTTCAGGGGAGCCATGTGCCCTTATCCGCTAATGCCCAGGAAACTGGGGATAAACACTTGCCTGATGGGCCTTTATGGCTCTAGTATGGATTGAACATGAAAACTTGAGGTATTCCACTGATAGTGAAGTATCTTGACTCATTATTTCACCACTTATATGATACCAATTGAATGTGAGCACAACACAAACCCAATCCAACACCATCCTCATCCCTCTTTGGCATCACTACTTTATTTCAGGATAGATATCCCAAGCAGAAATTGTTACTCTTTACTAAAACTGATTTGCTGGTACTCAACAAACCAATGCTTTTCTATTTTTCAGCTGCCAGTCCATGTAATGATGCAAAAACATGTGGTGAATGTATACAATTTGATGAGACATGTGGTTGGTGCACACAAGCAGTAAGTTTTTGAACATGAAGTTTTCATCCTGTAAGATGTTCCAGTTTATTATGCTTTTACTTTTTATAGGTAAATTGGAGTCAATAGCATCTACAGCGTGTAATACAAATAAATTTGCAAAATTAACAGAATGACAGAAGTGGTTTACGAAAACACACAAAAACCTATGATTATAGCTTACTGTACATGTGTAATATTGATTAATGATAATATTGATTTTGAAGCTGTCTCCCTGGCCATAGATCACAATATTTGCATAACTAAATGTCAAAAAATCTGCAAACTTTGATCAGCCATAATGCACACTAAATAAATTAAAGATTGTTTTATTCAGAATTGTGTGCAAATTTTGAAGTTGTCTATTACTTTAAATAATAGTAATGATGATGATGATGACTACGACTACAACATTTATATAGCACAAAAATCTGCTAAACATTTAAATGTGCTTCACAATAAGATAAAACTAAACAAAGGCAATAAAAAAAGAAGTATGTTTTCAACTTAAGACTTAACAAAACTGTTAACTAAACGAATAGAGGCAGGTAGTTTATTTTAAAGGGCTGGACCTAGATAAAAAAGCCATGGTCACCTAATGTTTTACACTTTGTTCTGGGGACAAAAAAAATGTGAGAATCATTAGAGCGTAACGAATAACTTGTGCTGTGAAGGGGGCGAATCCGATGAGAAAGATAACACAGGCAACTTTATGTATGGACTTACAAACAAAAACAAGTAGCCTAAATTCAAATACAAATTCAATTGGGAGCCATTGAAGGGAACTTACTGTAGGTCTTTTGAGGGGATTTCATAGCAGTTAACAACCAGTTTGGCAGCATTGTTCTGGATACGTTGGAGCCTGTTAATGAGATAATTTGGAATATTATGAAATAAACTGTTACAATAATCTCAATGGCTATGAATGAATGCATGAACTTAAGTTTAATACTAGGCCTACAATAGTACACTACTGTGACATACAGCTTAGAGAATAAGTGTATATTGTGCTTATTCTGCGAAAAATTCTTGGTCAGTGTTTATTTGTTATGATTACATCGCACATTGCGGCCGACATTTATCGGAAAATTCTTGCGCATTTCTAGATTTTTCAAACTGCAGAAGCCTTTCCCAATTCTTCCAAAATCCTGATAGAACGATCAATCATTCTGTTACGTAATTCATGCTCAATTGAAAACATTAGATCACGTATAGTGCCATGTAGATGTCTATGTACACCACAACGATGGAACGAATGCGATGTGATGGCCGATATTATGTTAAGCGTTTGCAATAGGTGCAATGGAAATGTTATTACGGTGGAACGTCATATTTTATCACGATTGACAATATGCGACGGCCAACTTTAATGTGGGCAGTACTGTAGTGTATGCATGGCTGTTTGGAACAAATATTTTTTGCTTTGAGATTATATAAGTAGTAATTGCTAGTTTTGCAAATTTTCTTGATATGTTTTTCCATTTGCTCATCAATAATAATTCCTAAATTCTAAACTTGCTTAGGAGTAATGGAAACAGAGCCAATTTTGATAGAATTGATATTTAGTTTAGATAATCTGGAGGGAGTGCTGATGTTAATGAATTCAATTTTAGAGTCATTAAGTTTTGATTTATGTGGCACCATCCAGTCACAATATCAGCAAAACAATTTTCTAGTTGAGAAATGGCAAGTAATTCATTAGTCTTTATCACCAGGTTTAAAAACATGAAAATGTTGAGTATCATCAGCATAGGAGAAACCTGAGACAACAATTAAGATTTTGAAACATTTTGACGATAATGAAGATTTTTTTCTGTTCATTCCACTATTGTGTTCCATTTTTGGCCATAACTGTATTTTCCCTTTAAAAATTCACTGTTAAGCTGCCAGCTGAAGAAAAGTGAGGAAGATAGGTTGTGAAATGCATTTAGTCACATGAAGGGCCACTGTTTACTTTGTAATTACAGTATATGTTGTGTTAATAGAAATTCAATAATTACCTGCAATAATTACCTGCAATAATCCTTTTTGAATGTAACTGCATTTTATTGCAGGATTTTGGAGACTCTGGACATCCAAGATGTGATACAATACAGTCTTTGAGGATGCAACAATGTCCTGAAAATGAAATCACACAACCACAGAGTACCACCACTATAACAGAGGTAGGTTGACTATAGACCATGTGCTGATTGGTTTAACATCAATGGACCAGATTCATCATTTTATTCACATCATATATGTGACAATGCACTCTTGTCATCCAGAGTTTGGTTCATACCAAAGCATCATTTGAAACAGACATTAATAAAGAAGGGATTAAGCAAGAGATCAGATGTATTCAAGATTTGTGAAATTATTGTAGAAAAAAAAATCAAAGCATTGTTATAGTACTTTATCAAATGGGTTCAAAATGTATCTGCAATTTTTAAGAACTTTTTTTTTTCAAAATTAATTTTACAACTTTCCTTTTGTTTTCTATCACTACAAGTTTTAAAAAAAAATATCGACATAATTTTAGGCAAAATTAGGTCGAAATTGCTCAATTTTTTTGAGCTTGAATTATTTCTTGTGAATAATGAATACATGTTTAGATTGTTTGTGAAATTTCCTTTCCATTGATACCAGTATAAGTTTTTTCTTTGAAGCGAAACATGCAGAAATAATGAACCAACACTTCAGGCCCCTTCACATCAATATGCCACTACTCTCTCCCTTTCTGGAGGAAACCATCTCAGCAACAACCCACCTTCTAAAAATCATAAACCCCAACAGAACACCTTAACTCATTAAGAAATTAAAGGCAACCTTCAGAACACCCTAAGATCTTCCGTCAACTGACACAAACCTTCCCCAATCTCACCTCCTACCCCTCACCTCTCAGGCAAACAAATCCAGCCCAAAACCAACAGAAACCCCTCTAAATACCAACAGAAACTAAATCTTCCCAACTCAGAACACCAACTACCCAACACGAAGTCCTCTGAGTCACCTTACAACAATGACGGGAACACCCCAGTCCAACTTTCTTCATCTTTAACCTTCCCCTTTATAGACTACAACCCTTTCCAAGGCATGGATTTTGGCCAGCCTCCCCTGGACTAGGGGCCCCCTAACTATTTTTAAATGGCTGATATCATACAATGGAAGTGTCACATACTCTCTGCCAACTTTAAAGAATTGTAAGTTCTTGACATCCACCTTCATCCCCAGTATCATTTATTTGCCTTCAGGAAGCCTTTTTATCCTCCATCGACTCCGCCTCCATTCCAGGGTTCTCGGGGTCACACTTTATTTCTTAGAAAACCAGAAAAGCTTCTGGTGGTTCTTCTATCTACGTCAGAAATGATATCCCTTAGAATCTCATTCCTATTCACTCCAACCTCTAAACCTCCTGCTGTCTTGTGACCTCACACAAAACCATCACACTCTTTAACCTTTACATCCCTCCTAACTCCCACTTCCCCCCACCGACCTCAACAATCTCATCTCCCAACTCTAGTGACTTCAAAGCACACAACCCCCTTTGAGGCTCCTCCTTGACTGTCAGGTGTAAACACATCGAAAACTTTCTGAACCATCGCAACCTCTGTCTCCTCAAGGAAGGCTCTCCCACTTACACCCGGGTACAAGCACTTTCATCATCATTGATTTCTCCTTCTGTGACCTCCCTCTTTGTTGACTTCGCGAAGTGGAGAGTTCACCCTTCGCTCTTTTGTAACAACCATTTCTCCATCCTCATTTCCTCCCTCCCCTCATCGACACACACCTTCCCTACAAACTGGAAATTCCAGCACGCAGACTGGAAATTCCAGCACGCAGACTGGAAATTCCAGCACGCAGACTGGAAATTCCAGCACGCAGACTGGAAACTTCACTCCAGTTTATGCAACATCTCCATTACCAATGACATCCTTCTCTCCGACAACCTCGTCTCTCTCTTCACTTCCAAGGTTTTGGAAATTGCCAACTTCTCTATCCCCACTTCCTCCTTCACCCCAAAGAACTTAAAGCCTTGGTTCTCCACTGATTGCAAAAAAGCAATCTCTCTTAAGAACAAAGCCCTCCATCTTTTCAAAAGCCACCAATCTCCCCCAAACCTGGAAAACTTCCGCATTCTCGGAGCCAAAGCCAGGAAGACAATCAAACTCAAAAAGATCTCCTGGGAAACCTACGTCTCCTCCTTGGATCTTTAGACTGCCCCCTTCAAAGTCTGGAACATGATCCGAAACTTTAAAGGGAAAAGCACCTCAAACAATACCTCTCACCTCATCCATAACGACATAAAAATCATCAACCTCAGCGACATCTCTGACTGCTTAGCCTCCACTTTCACAAAAACCTTTCCCAATCTTTTCGGGGCTGAGAAAAACTCTCGTAACTTCCAGTCTAACAATCAGGAAAACTATAACCTTCCATTCACCTTCTCTGAGCTTTTCTCTGCCCTGAAAAAAAATCTGGGTCGTCTTCCCAAGGCCACGACGGCATCCACTATAATCTTCTCAGAAACCTTCCCATGACTTCTCTTGACATCATACACAAGATTTACAACCATCTGTGGTCCTCCAAAACTTTCTCCAACATTTGAAGAGAGGCCATCATTATTCTCATCCCCAGCCCATCATAAACAGATCTATTCCCACTACCTATCGCCCTATCTATCTTACATCCTGCCTCTGCAAGATAATGGAACGTATGGTCAATTATAAACTTTGCTGGTACCTTGAGAAAAACTCCATCCTCTCCTCATATCTAAATGGTCTCAGGAGAAACCATCAAGTGCTCCCCCTATGTTGACAATTTTGCCATCTTCTTGTCCTCTTCATGCATCCAAACTCTCCAAAATAATCTTCAAAAATGCCTGGACAATTTAGCTCACTGGAATGACACCAACGGCTTTAATTTCTTTAAAGACAAAATTGTTCTCATTCATTTCAGCAAAGCAACTATTTCTTCCTTTATCACAGTCTCCGTCTCAAAGATTCCATCATTCCCAGTAAGGATGGTTCTCGTTTTCTTTGAAATTCCAAACTCTTCTACCTCCCCCACATCAACATCCTCAAAAACTGGTTTTAAACCCTAAATCTCCTCAAGGTCTTCTCCAGCACCGACTGGGGAGCTAATCGTCCCACCTTGCTCACCTTATCTCACTCCCCTCTCAGATCTAACTTGGACTATGGCAACTTCATCTATGGCTCTTCTACTTTACTTGAGGCACATTGAGGTCATTGGAAACACTGCCCTAAGACTCTGCCTTGGCGCCATCCACACCACACCACCCCCACCACCAGTCTTCATGTAGAGGCCAATAAACTCCTCCTTGACCTTGGGTGTACCAGAGTCGGTCGGTCTCTCCTTTGCTCTTCGCATCTTCACTGACCCATGGAACCCATGTTTCCATTCCACATGCTCTCCTTTCTTCACCAACCTTTTCAATCTCAACTAATGCATCCCCCACCTTTCGGTATCCGGATGCATTTTCATTTCCCCAACGCCAATATCAACATTTTTTGATAGCCAGGCACACTATCCCTCCCACTCCCACCTGTGTTATCCCTCCTACCTAAGTTTTCCTCGGCCTTTCCTCCTGCACAAAAACTCTTCACAACCCAGCCTTCTTTCGCTCTAAATACTGCCAACTCAGTAGACACTTCCACGACTACTCCTTCCTCTTCACCGATGGCTTCACATGGGAAGGTTCCTCTGCAGCTGCCACCGCCTGTCTCGCCCTCACCCTTTCTTTATGGTTACCTGATGGAGCCTTTATCTACGCTGCTGAAGCAAGGCTATCCTCCTACCTCTAAACTTTGCAGAACTCTCCTTCCGCCTCCACTTCGTCATCTTCTCTGACTCAAAATCAGTTCTTACTGGCATGCTCAACACGCTCTGGTCTAATCTAAACTTCACACTCTCTTCTCCTCAGAAAAGAAAATCATCTTTTTCTGGATCCCCAGCCACGCCGGCATCCCTGGCAACGAGAGGGCCGATAGCTGCCAATAATCTGTCAAACCACATTTCACCTATCCTTATTCTGCACTCTTGTCTTTCACTTCACCATTTCCAGCTACCTTAGGAAGACCTGGCAAGACCCTTGAGACCAGTGACAAAGTTCACACTCTCAATCCCAAAGTTGGGACCAACCCTCTGCACAGTTGAAATTGTAAGGAGGACGTCATTGTCACCCGCATCTGCCTTGGTCACTCCTTCCTCACCCACTCCAACCTCCTTTCTGGCTCTCCTACACCTCTCTGCCCTACTTGCAACACTGATCTCTCAATCAAGCATATCTTTTTAACCTGTCCTTTACACCTGAACTCCAGATCTCTCCTCTCCTCCTCCGCTTCCATTTCTGATCTTTTCAAGAACAATCTCTCCTCCAACATTATCATCTTCCTCCACAATAGCAACTTATTCCACCTGATCTAATCCTTGCCCACACTACCCCTTTTCTATCTTACCATCCTATCCTTCCTTCCCTTTTCTTGCCTCTATTTGTTACTTTATTATTCATATTGTCCTAATTCTTGCACCTTAGATTTCTAACACCCTTTTGGCACATTTGACTCTTATGACTGTTGCAGTGTTGTTAAACATCAACAGACAACAACAAACAACAATTAAAACTTTTTGGTAGGCTTCACATTGGGTGCTTGGAATTTGAATCCTTAATATAGCCATTCTTCATGCTCATTGCACAATCGTTCCTCTGCCTGACTCTGATCACTGTTGGAGACGAGAAAACATTCTGGTCTAGTAAAGTTCAGGGTGCTGTCGCTAACTCCATTCGGAATGATTTGACTGGCGCGCAATAAAACTTTATGAAATTACATGTTTAAAAGATCTGATATGATACGATACAATCATATTTTCTTATACAAAATGGTTAGAAGTAAAAGTGTAATAATTCTAGTTAAGTATATAGACATTACTTGCATATGGACTAACCTGATATTTACAAAAATTGTCATTTACTGGTCCAGGTCATGATCGAGTTATCCATTGTGCTACTTTTTTGTTGCTATCTAGCCTTAGTGATTCACTATTATTTTCTCATTAGGATGTACCACTCAGCGATGCTGGTGCAGGAGTTGGTGAGGCAGTACAAATTAAACCCCAGGCAGTCACCTTGAGACTAAGACCAGGTAAATATCATGTCAATACATATGTGATTTAGGGCTGTGAAATTTTCTTACTTGCAATACACTTGCTATTGAGCCTTTAATACACTTGTTCAGCCTTTGTTACTTACTATGTTTTGTCTAACTTCATTAAATTGAAACTAGGGACTTCAATTTGGGAATTTATGGGATAATAGTTTATTTTGTTATTACTCAAAATTGTTGTGCATTATTAAGTACTATATAATACACATACTGTATATTACCTAGTTTTATTATTGGCATACATCCACTAGGTAATCACAGGTTGTTATTGGTGTCATGTTGTTGATTGTTGGTGGTGCAGATTCAGGATATCCATAGAGGAAGAACTTGATGTCCTGTTCCAGGTTTTTAAATAGTAGTTCCAAGGAAAACAGTCATTGACACTGAAAAATATGCAAGGGTCAGAATGTACTTACATAAAGACATAGAACTGTAGAAAAAAATTCCTATTGGAGCAGTTATCATATTATATTGAAGAAAAAAACTTGCTTAGTTTTTAGTTATGACAAATCAAAGTGAAAGTTTTTTGTATTCATGCAAAATTTTAAGGTAGCTTGTTGGAACAGGGGAAACCTGGTATTTCACTTCACTTCACTTTCACTTTTAGGCATATGCCAGGGAAAGGACACGTAAGTCACAATAACTTGTTTTCAGAGTGTACCCGATGAATTTGCTAGGATGGAAAGTGGATGAAGACCGGGTTAACACCTGCTCTTTTCGAGAAGTGTTCAGACAACCAGGTAGGAGGTGAAACTCCTACCATCGGTTCTGACAGCTTTATGTCCCCTCCGATGGTGAGCACCACCCAACCATTGGCAACTTTTACAAAGGTCGTTGGGGGGTTTCACAAAAGCTGGGTGGGGGAGAAGGTATGATGCAGAAGACATACCTCTGAGCTTGATGTCAGTGTATGTCAGCATTCTGCATATCTGCAGTAAAATTGCTGGTTAAATCGCCGTCGGACTCGAACCTGGGACCTCCAGCATCTCAGTCATAAGCTCAGTTGACTGAGCTACCTGCCTCCCCGTATAGAGTATGAACGAGAAGTCCGGCACATGCTGCACATCAAAGTTATCAACAACTATCTGCTGTGACATAAAATGAGACAAATGATATAAATTAATACAAATAAAGGGCAACCAAGTAGAAGCCATACACATAATATGAAATGAACATATGACAAAGGACATAAAAAACTTGATAAACACAAAGGAATGATTTAACAGCCAATGTAAAGTCACATAATTGCCTAGAAAGATTTGTAGACTTTCATGCATGAAATGAATATTCGCTAGTTTAATTTTCATTTTTAATAAATATTCCATTAGCTTGCATTATTTTCCTTCACATTCATCTGTATTGTAATCAAAAATTTAATGAATCCATGTAAGTTGTGTTTGTTCCACTTACAAGATATTGTTATTTGTGAGAGTTTTGAAACTTTTTCCAGGATTCTGAGAAAATGACAGGAATGGTGTAAAGATCTCTGCATGTGATTGAATACCATAAGTGTGTTTATCATTGGGAGCATTGGGTATTAATGAGAATCATATCAAGCCAAAAAGAAAGCCTATTTTGTATCATGTTACGTTGACACAATGTTGAACTTTCACATTGCACTGTTTTCCCTTGTGGGCTTTGGTAAGTCTAAACTGATCACTTAAACTGATAGTGGCAATTAAAAGTGAAAGATTCAACAGAGGTTCATAAGCAGGTACTTCTTTTATCTTCAAACACATCTGTAGTTTCGTTCACCTTGAATACCCTGTAGAAATTTTTTTTCTCTCTTATGTTAAATATCCAAGAAAAAAGAGCATACTTCTGTCTAGTGTTAATCTTTTTAAAAACACTCAGATAATATTGCACCATAATACAGTCAGATGATATAGAACAAAAAATACGGTTGGAACTGATAGTATTTATTATTCTGTGACTGAAGTCAATCATCGATATGAGAACTTGTTAATTTTATTCAGATAAACAATACCATGTTGAAGTGTAAGAAGGGGGGGGGGCTACAACAAGTTGCCCAGAAGCACACATATTTACAAGGTCTACCACATATTTTGGCTGTAGTCTTTTGTGTAGGTCTTTGGCTCCATGGAAAATGTGAAAATATTTGGAACTTTCTTTTACAGTTCATTAAGTCTGTCAACAAGCCACCAAGTGTTATCAATGTATCAGGGTCATCAGGCATGGCCCTTGCATTTTTTTTGAAGGCCTTGCTGAGTGGTGAAGATTGAATATTAAGGTTAATTTCATTAAAGAAATATCTTCTTTTTAAATTAAGGGTAGAATGTAGAACTGATTTTTTTAGATATTTTTTAATTCCTGTAGCCAGATTACAATGAAAATGACATAATTGTATTTTAACAATTGAAGTTATCACTTGGTTTTCTTTGGTTAATTTGTCCAGGTGAGCCTGCATCCTTCAATTTCTCAGTTCGCCAAGCAGAAGATTATCCTGTAGACCTGTACTATGTGATGGATCTTTCTAAATCTATGGATGATGATTTGCAAAATCTGAAGCTTCTTGGAAATACTTTAGGTTTGTTTGCCATTTGGAACATTAGGTTTGATTAAAGTTTTGTTTTGATTTTAAATATCTTGACGCTAATAGATGGTGATACATAGTAAGTTTGAATGACCTTTTTGTAAATCTGAACTGTAGTCCTAACACCAGTGATACGTAAGATTTGATGACTTCATGGATAAGCAGCCCTTGCTTGCTCTGATGAGGTTTTCAGTACAGTAAACTGTTTACCTTGCAAATTATTCCACCATCAGTTGCACGCTTCATTTTTGCCTTGAAAGCTTTAGCTCAAAAAATATACTCCTTGCAAAAAAATTGCTTAATCACTATTAAAGCAACATGTGGGACATTGAGTATCCCCTTGTTACTGTGGTGCGTACAGTGTATGCTTTGATCTTAATCATATCTCTTATATATTACAGAGGAAAACTAGAATATTAACACTCTCTAGAGCGCACACCTCTGCCCCATTGCAATTCCAACATGCCTAGAATAATTTTAGAGCTCATTTGATCCCCATACCCAATATAAACTACCTCAGAAATCCTAGGCTCACCAAGATTTATCCCCAAGTTTTGATCTGTAATGAACATTTGCAATCTGAACACTTGAGGATTATCTTCTGACTGGATTTTTTCCAAGACCATACCATTGTTTTCACTTTTATTCAAGTGAAGCATCATTGTGTAAGCTCTATTCAGCCAGGATTCACATTCCATCATTTTCCATTCATGGCAGAAACCAATTGTTTCATTTTCATTGATTCCAGAGAACACTTGATGTAAGCCTCTTTGAGTCCAGAAAATTGATTGTTTGGATCTTCATTCAGAGTGCAAAGTCATTGTTCAGCACATTACAATGGAAAGTTTCAACTTAGTCTTGACAACTTGGTCTTGACAGATCTCTTCCTAAAACATCCCTACCCCTTAATTTCTACCCTTAACCTGTTCCAATTAGTCTCAAATTGTAATCACTTCTTCAGGAAACTGTAACAAAACCACATACCAAATTTAATCAAAAATCCAATCATCAGTTCTAGAGATATCTTGATGACAGACAAACTCACCTTAAAAATGTCCCCACCCCTCCATTTGCACCCTTTCCCTGTTCCAATATGTCTCAAATTTTAATCACTTCTTTCTTTAGCAATAACAAAACCAAACAACAAATTTGATGTGAATCCATCCATCAGTTCTGGAGATATCTTGATGACAGACAAAACAAACAGAGGCAAAAACATGTCCCACCTCCCCATTTTCACCCTTCCCTTTGTTCCAATATTTTTCAAATTTGAATCACTTTTTCCTTAAGCCATAACAATACCACACACCAAATTTAATCCTAATCCAATCATCAGTTCTTGAGATATCTTGATGACAAACAAACAAATTTACACAGGCGAAAACATAACCTCCATCCAAGTTTGTTGGCGGAGGTAATAATATACACAGGATGATAGTAATATTCAGTCCTGGGACACTTCACACTAGAAATTAGGTCACTTTGGTATCAAACATTTTTGTGAAATGTCAAATTTTTAAATTTTCTGCTTTTAATTGTTTCCACTTGATATCTGTTTCCCTCCGATGGGCATGATTGTCCACTAAATTTGTCCTTGAAAATACAGGTTTGGGCATGTTGTGTTCATTTTATGCATTTTGCCATTCCAATACAACCAATTAATGTGATTTATTTCAAGTTGCAGATTTCCCTTACTTGCTTGCTGATTGATATATTAACATTCTTTTTCCTATTAGCCCTTGAAATGAAGGCCATCACTAAGAATTTCCGCCTTGGATTTGGTTCTTTTGTGGATAAAGTGGTCATGCCATACGTCAGCACAGTTCCATCAAAGTAAGAAACCCTAACATTAATATACGAGGATTGTATTGTCAAGCTGAGACCTGGTGTAGGTGTTGCCTCCTAGCTTTTCCATAGTAAGGTTATTGGGCATGCACAACTTAACAAAATTAAAGGTATCATTTATTTAAATCACAAAATCAAACAATTTGTTCACATTTTGTAGGAAGTGTAATTTTGTTCCCATTTTGTAGGAAATGTGTAAGTTTCATGACAGTGTTATGATCCTATTGCTTTTTGCCATGACATGTAGTTTCTGTGCCACAGTGACTGGTCTCAAGGGTATACGCTGATGCTCTCTTCTCTTTTATTGCCAATACTTCTGTCAGTTGCTAAAGCAGGACTAAAAGTCTTGCTTTTTTATAACTTAAATCACAAAAAGCATTGTGATCAGATCAGGATAACATATATAGTAGTTTCCACATTATTTGAGTGTGTCATGAAACACTAGGGCTTCCTAACTCAATAGAAACAAGTTCTGTATGTACTCCTATTGCCTTGTCATTGATCAAATGACAGATTTACTGTACTCAAGCTGTGCATGTCCATGAGCCTTTGATAGTCATTTAGTTTGAAAGTGATGCACCTCACCTGTCCTGTAAGTCCTGTAGCTCACATCGCAGAGTAGATTCAAAGCAATAAACGTAGAATTGTATAGACCTTTTCAAATCTCAGTCGGCAATTTCTGGATAACTAATTTAAATAATGTCACATGGCCGAGATTAATGTGTCCATAATGGACCAATCGTATACTGAAAGAATCTTATTAACCAATAAGATACTGGAGGAATCTTGGCTGTCTGCACAATTTACACACGTTATGAGAACAAGTGTATGAAAAAATGTTCTCAAGTGCACATATCATACGTGCGCATTTTACATTAAGGAAATACGCGCACACGTATTGCTACTTACATTTTTTCCTCAAACCTGCACCTGATTGGTTGGGAACCAGAAAAACTTCCCCCAGCATTTGATTGGTCCAAGTACTAAAGAAATCACGTTCGGCTTAACTCTGGTTTGAAAAGGTCTATAGCCATCTTGTTATTGATTTCTATAAACTCGGAAGTACGCAATGTTGTTCCAGCTTTTATTGAGATTACACCTTTTGTTTAAAATGAACAATCAGGATTTTATGTAACAGAATATTTAGTTCTTAATTTTTAAAGGAATAATCCAGTGAATGTTCAGTTTCATGTGTATGATAGAGGACTTATTCAAGATACAAATTTTGTGTAATAACCCATGTTAATATCTTATTTTCTTTTAGAGTTAATACATTTAAAAGATTTCACCAATGTAACCTCACGGTGTACAGTGTGAAGTCATAGAGGCAGATTCAAGACAATTTTCATGTATTTCTATCAAACAAAATATATTTTTTCTTTTACTTAGAGAGTGGATGAGCAAAGCACATTCTTGTAAAGTGCATGCTATATACTTCATTTTAGTAATGAAACAAAAATGCTTCCAATAATAACCTTTTAGGCACAATTTGATCCTCATTGTCGTGGTGCCGTTAAGCCCACATCAAACAAACAAACAAACCAATAATTTAGAAACGGGCAATTAATTTAAAAGTAATACATCCAAAAATTATCTTGGATTTTCCTTCATGACATCACAATGTATGTTCACTACAAGGTCACTTTTCGACACACTAAGTGAAATCTTTTTGACTCCTAAATGGAATAAAATTAATTGAATGATTTGTTTCCCCAATTTGTTTCTTTAATAGTCCTCTACTATAAAAATGACAATTCACAGGAATTTTTGTTTAAAAAACTGTTGTTTTCTATCTGTTTGTTTTTCGTGAAGTTTGCTGTGATAATTCCAATTCCTTTTGTAAATACAATTAAAGTACCCCCCCAAAACAATTCTTCAGTTGTGAAAGCATTTAAATTTGAGGAGAGATTGAACAGATTTGAAATGACAAAATGTAAATAGTGGCATGAAGCAGTAGGGAACAACTCACCAATTCCTTTACATTACCTCATACTTATTTTAGTGTTATATCACATATCTTCATACAGTCTTTTAAAGATATAAGATCCCTCATCAAATAAGAAATACTGAGAATTTGTTTCTAAACTAGGAGAATTATTCTGGGTTATTGACTAGAAATGGAAAATTATTGGTTAGATTTTCAGAAACAGAAAATAAGCCTTCCTTGTCAATAAATTTGAACAATGCAGTGTGAAAAGCATTTTGAATTGCATTAGGCAAGTGGTTTATTCTTTCTCTTTCTGCAGAATTAGTTCAATATTTTGTGACAGCTTGATAGTTTGCATTTTGTGCCAGTATCAATTGCACGTTGCCTGTAAAGTTGTTTTCATACAACTGAATGATTTATGACAACTACACTTTCCTTTCTACTCATAACATTTTTGGAATCGTTTCCTGCTTTTGAATTCATACAATTTTGGATGCTCACAAGGGAGATGGCATTTTCATATGTTGGCAAAACTGACATCTTGTAAAAAAAAAAAAAAAAGAAAGTGTACATAAGGTGTATGTGAGAAATTCAAGTGTTAGGACCTTTTTCATGCTTTGGAGGAGGTCAGCAGAACTACTGTTGCCTGTGATATCATCGTTTAAGGTTTATGCTGTCTTATTCTCTAAGATGGAAAAAGGGAGTGAAAACTCAAGCACTTTGGGCATACAAAGTGGAGTAAGATGTATACTGAATTATGTTAATCAATTGAATAGAAGTTTGCTGTATAGATAAGTTCATATCTGTCATTGGTTTGTGGTAACACTACTGTCTATTTTTAATTTAAAGAACTTGGTTAAAGAACACCTTAATTACGATATTGAGTTGGTTAGCTTACTGCACCATAACTTACCAAATTGTACTGATCAACATAGAATATTGTTTTGTAATGCTGGGATTTGTCTCATGTTGAAGGAAAACTTGTTATAAAAAAAATTACAATTGTTTTTACCTTTAATGTCAACACAAACTAGATTTAAAATATTGAAATTTGACAAAGCACAACTTTTTATAGTAAATATTTTTACACTGAAACCTTGTGCTATTTTTTCAATTTTGTTGCTGTTCGCTCTTATGGTTTAGTTATTACACTATCATCATATTTTATTGGTTGAGAATGAAACTTGTTTTCTACGAGTTTTTGTTTTCAGTGCACAGTGGTTCATCCTGTCTTCAATATCTGCACAATTTAAACAGCCACTTAGTTCCCATGATGATATATTAGGTCAGTGTTAAATCTTATCCAAGTTACAGTACCCTGTAAGTTGAGTCATGGGAGGGAGATAACAATCTGTTTAGTTAGCTGGTAGGATAGCTAGACAATAGAAAGAAATAATTTCTAGACTAAATCACAAAATTAATGTCCTAGAAGTTGTCCAATAGGGTGGAAGTGAGTAAAGGATTAGTTCAGTAGTCGATCAAGTTCATCATATATGAAAGAGGACTTTAAAAGAATCAAAATGGTGGAGAAAGCATTCAAAATTTGCATTCGTTTTATAAGGAGATATAAGTTTAAATTTCTGTATAAGTTGTGTAGAAAACATAGCTGTGATGTGACATCCTTGCAAGTATGTATTCTGTCATATTTTTTCCTTATATTTTGTGGCTTCAAAACCTTTAGATATGTCATGAAAACAACAACAAAATCTATTAAGGGTATCATAATTTACCACCTGAACCAATTTTGGAGGAAAAAACATTCAAAAAGTAAAACAGTTGAATCAATTTTCTTTAAAATATTTGAACAATTGTTAAGAAAGTGAAGATGAGGGTGTCAAGCTTCTACAGTAGATTTACTGCATTAGTCATTTTTACACACAAACGACTTTTCAAATGGAATATAACAGAATATGATTTTGAAGGATTTTCTGCACCGTTTTAAAGTCATCTTGATGAAATGTACTTGTTAACCACTGAAGTAATCCTTAAAGCCATCTGTTTCTATTTGTTGATGTTTTGAGTGAGTATCTTAGGGTTTTTTGTCAGTTTTCTGGTATTTCCAACTTTCAATGTGTGGTTTTCATATCACTGTACAATGGAAACCTTGGAGGCTCAAAGGTGTAACCAACATACGACGCTCACTGAGCCTGTACTATATTACCCTGCTCCAATCGTTTATGCTGAGCACCAAGCGAGAGGGCAGTAGGTCCCATTCTGAAAGCCTGGTATGACCTGGCTGGGAAACGAACCCATGACAAACCAGCGGGTGCTCCACCATTTAAGCTAAGACGTCAATTAGCTCAATTATATTTGTTTTTCAAGCTTTATCTGTGAAAACCTTTGATAGTTGTATCCTTAAAACTGATTGGAAGATAGGATATTTAAGCAGAACTGGAAAATGGCTCAAATTGTTATTACAAATGGAGTGAAATTGTTATTACATTGTGTACATTACAGACTAAAAGCTGAACATTGCAAACCTTTGTAACTGAGTTTACTTAAATTTGTTTTAATTTGATCAGAATTCTTAAAATGATAATTTCTGTAATGGGTTCATCTCAATACTTTATTTGTTTCTTAAATTGGCAACAAAAGTCATTATGGATTTAGACCTGAGTCTGAGTGAGTACAAGTGTTGTTATGTCAAGATTGCTCTTGAGCTCGTTCAACGTTTTAGCCACCGATCAGTATTAATCATATCACATTATGCTTTTATTATTGCTTTGTTTCTTCATAGTTTGAATAAGGCACTCATTTACTAGAAAGTTTGAAGCTATTGTATGTTTGGGTTCCATTGATATATTTTCTTCTTAGATATTTGCTTTCTTTACTCCCCCCCCTCTCCCCTCTTCCTTCTCCAATTCATCAGCATTTTTGATCCCATATACTTCAAATATATTGTAAAGCTGATAAAGGAATAACTATCTCGCATACATTATGTCTATCTGTTGTAATATCTCACTGCACTGTGACGAAAAATCATAAATTTATAGGAAACTAAACATTTTTACTAGAATTCCTTATGTTTATGGCTGCTGTAGATTTATTAGTAAAGTATCAATTTCCATACCTTAATTTTTAGGAATAAGCAAATTACAAAGAAAAAAATATTTTTTAACCATCAGCTGTGCATTGTTGAGTTTCTCACTTCTGATCAAAATATTGTATATTTGCCTTTTAGCAATATTGATGACTTCATGACAAGGAATGGTTGGAATTTTAAGTAAAAAATGATACTCAACCTCTCTAAAGGTTTGCTGTACTACAATCTTTAACTATGAAGTTTGATCACTTCATCGAGTTTCTATCATATTTTGAATAATGTAAATACATAGAGAAAATATGATATGAAGAATGTATTTGATATTGTAGTAAAATTGTTAAGCAATAATGCAAATAACAAAATCCTTTAAAAACTGGTTAGAAATTAACCACTTTACAGCACATAATGTTAATCAGTTGTTAATACATTTGCTTGTTTTTTGGGATACAATGAAGGGTGCACTGGTGTCCATGTAAAAGTGATATGCAAACTATTAGCAGTTTAATGATTTATATTATTTGTAATTGATTATAGTACCTTTCATCTGTTAATGCAATCAAACTTTTCAGTGAAGGTTGGTTTCACCTTTAAAGACCTAACATCCCAGAAATTCAGTTGTTATATTTTTTGTGGTTCTCAGAGAGACATTACTTCCCTTGTGTACCTTATAGGAATGCATACTTGTAATAAAATGAGATTTTAGAATGGAAAATTACTTCGCAGAGAATTAATTGCATTGAAGAAAGAAGGCAATAAGAGTTGGGACAAATTGAATGTATAAAACATTGATACTTTCTCTCCCAACATCGCTACTTTGCAGTCAGTTTATACTGCTTTCTTACGAATAACTTTCTGTAGCAGGTACTAAATTTTCTATCTGTGATTCGTTTTATCAGTTCTTTCTGGATTCTTCTGATGATATTGCTTCATTACATGTTGTTTTTTATTTGGTTAGGAAAATAGGAAAAAGGATAAATGACCCAAAATGAACCATCCTGTATAACAGTAGACTTGCCATGATATTGAAGCCTATCTCTGTCATTCAAGATTTAGCCCTGTTTAAAAATAACCATCGCCTTGAAGTACATCATTAAATAAGAACATCTGGATGCATTTTTCTCTTAAACAAAATTTTTAATAATGTAGTTACACAATAATTGGACAATGCAGCATTTGAAATCCTAGAGTAGACTCGTCCCGGCAGTGCTAAAGTTCATACCTTTTAGATACCATCAGAGAGTTCAAATTTGCATAAAATTGCATGTCTTAGATTCCTCTTTATTGTGAGTACACAGTGCATCTTAAGGCTTGCAAACTTTTAACAAGCAGCTTTAAGTTAAGTGAACAAATAAGGTAATGACCAGCTACAATCCTGTTACTCTTGAACTAGTAATATATTGTGAAATTTTTAGCATAATTTTGCATCCTTTACTTTTGAATTACTCCATATCGTGAAGTTATGGCCTCTAGAGAACCATAGCTCAGTAGCCCTTTAACTTGAAAAAGGTTTCATTCTAAAGAAGTCAAACATTTTATTTACAATTTGTATTTACAAATTCCAGGAACGTAGGGTATTTTTTATTTACTAACACATGTTTTTTGTAGTATGAGTATTGGTTATCCGTATTTTCTACTAATGATTTATGCAAGTCTCTATTCTACTCTTGTATACATGTCTTTGTGTCAGAAGTGGATTGGTTCTTTGTTTACTTTTGAGGTGCTCAGAAGGTTTTTCTCATTGCATCTATTTCTCCGAGATGGTGGTCCTCTTATTTTGTTAAGTTGCAACAAACTTCTGTGTCATAAAGCGTCTTTGTCATAGATCTTCAGAGTAGAAGATTGACTATGAGCTTCTTAGTGCGATTTTCTGCATCAAGAAATCATGTTCTACAATCCTGGACAAATGCATTTAACCCTTTTTTTTCACCACTTTCACCCCATTTTAATGTTGGAAGTGAACGTTAAGAGCTGTGGGTACAAGTCATATCCCAACATTGAAACAGGGTTGAAGAGGGAAAAAGGGTCCAGACTTTTGTCCATGATTGTAGGTTGTTGGGTTTATGGAATGGAAAACAAACATTACATAATATTTGTTAGGTTTTGAGGAGGGAACAGTTAGGGATGTGCATTTTCGTTTAATTCAGTAAACGATAAACAATACATTTTTAAATCATTTATCAGGTACACGATCACACGTACTAAAAATACAATCACACGCTGAAAATTCCAGACATTTTTGCTAAACTAGTTCTATTCCTACGATAACCACAACGTAACCATTGCAATCGCCATCCCATAAATAAATGAGGAATGTCACAAAACTTGAATTGGGGCCTATATCAAGTTTTCAAATCACCTGTAATGCTGAAAAAATTTGTCAAAAAATGATGTTACACGGTTTAAATGCACTTTAAACAGATGCAGAAATCAAATATCAGCAAGTAAATTACTGTGTCTTGCAAGCATTTTGATATGTTTTCAACGCTTATGACAGTGAAGTACAAGTTTCAAAAGTTCGCCACCTGCTTCCAACCCAGACTGATTCCCAACTGTATTGTATTGATACAACCCTCTTGGGAAGGTGGCTCTTTTGTTTGCAAACCATGCTAAAATCTCAGCAACTTTGAAACATTTGTTCATTTATTTCAATTTTGTTTCCTCTTTTACCCAATTATTCGACTCATTAGATAATCTTTGCATTTACTTGTGATGAAAATAACAATCAATGCTTTTTTTATTTGTGTATTTCTGGGACCGTTTTACATCTTGTAAAACAGGTGGTAAACCTAATTCAAGATTTATGCCTAAGAATAGTACTGAGTAGCTCAAAGTGAAAGATTAGTGTGAATTTAGCTCCCACATTAAAACGTATCTAATCCTTGTTGATCGTTCATTAAGTTTGTATTGTGTGAATGTTATTGATTTTGAATGCAAACTCAAAACTTGCAAAAGTATTGTTTGAGAAACTGATAAGGGAACTTTCTGGTAGATTTGATTAATTTTGTAAACGGTAAACGATGTTTTTGATCGTGTCCATGATAATTGGTAAATGGTCACATCTCTAGGATCAGTATCATGTAATTAACCCATATAAGGGACTTTGCTTCGTTATTGTGTCATTGATCTCTTAATGACAAATGAAAATTATTATTTACAATCCATTCTTAGCATGAAAGTCCATACATTTCACTGTACGTTCAAATGCATGCTTTGAAGTGTATATCTCAGTGGTTAAGAAATTTTAATGAAAATGTAACTTTATTGGCATTTTTGTTTACGCATTGCATTTTCAAAGATAATCGTATTATTGGTTCAGTGTTCAAGAAGTCAAACCTCAATTATATTCTGGTTTTTTTGCATTTAATTGCCTGGAAATGTTATTACAGTTTAACAAATGTTTGACTAAAACAACCTGTCTTTGACATTTTGCATCGGAAAACTCTATTTTCGAATACTGCAACAGTCTCTGTATCTGTTCCCAATAGAAAAATAAGTAATATATTCATCAGTTGTATAGGTTCAAGTAGGTGTGGGTCATGTGACAAAAGTGCATGCACAGGCAGGTGACTGAAGGAAACTTGGGATGGGTTGTTCATCTATTTATCTTAGAGTCTACAATGAGTAGAAAATCACATGTTCAAATGCCAATTTGGATGTCACTGTCTATATATATAATTTTTAGGAGTGTGGTGTTATAAATAACAATTCTTTATACCATGGTGGTTATAGATAACAATACTTTGTACCTTGATGGTTATAGATAACAATACTTTGTACCATGATGGTTATAGATAACAATACTTTGTACCATGATGGTTATAAATAACAATACTTTGTACCATGATGGTTATAAAAAACAATACTTTGTACCATGATGGTCATAAATAATAAATAACAATACTTTGTACCATGATAGTTATAAATAACAATACTTTGTACCATGATGGTTATAAATTAGAGTACTTTGTACCATGATGGTTATAAAAAACAATACTTTGTACCATGATGGTTATGAATAAGAGTACTTTGTACCATGATGGTTATAAATAACAGTACTTTGTACCATGATGGTCATAAATAATAGTACTTTGTACCATGATGGTTATAAATAACAATACTTTGTACCATGATGGTTATAAATAACAGTACTTTGTACCATGATGGTTATAGATAACAATACTTTGTACCATGATGGTTATGAATAACAGTACTTTGTACCATGATGGT
Organism: Chiridota heheva; assembly: GCA_020152595.1. Taxonomy (NCBI): domain Eukaryota; kingdom Metazoa; phylum Echinodermata; class Holothuroidea; order Apodida; family Chiridotidae; genus Chiridota; species Chiridota heheva. Next base: position 916,132 of record JAIGNY010001150.1, on the reverse strand, counting down.
TATAAATAACAGTACTTTGTACCATGATGGTCATAAATAATAGTACTTTGTACCATGATGGTTATAAATAACAATACTTTGTACCATGATGGTTATAAATAACAGTACTTTGTACCATGATGGTCATAGATAACAATACTTTGTACCATGATGGGTTTAAATAACAGTACTTTGTACCATGATGGTTATGAATAACAGTACTTTGTACCATGATGGTTATAAATAACAGTACTTTGTACCATGATGTCTAATAAACTTGAGGTGAAAGGATAAATGATTATCATATTGATATGTTTTAAAGTGTTTAGTTCAGTGCCAAACAATCTCAAAAATATGGATTGATGGCTTTGATTTTAGATGGTAATATTAAAATGGTTTGTATGGCTTTAACCCTTACTCTACCAGCACGTTTTTGAAAATGTGACTGGGAGGTGGAGTCAAAAAGACGGGCACCCAAAACAGCGATAATATTGCCGCATGGTAGAGAAAGTGTTAAGCATAAGCTAAATATTGAAGGGTCCTCTTGTCTTCTGAGCAGCAAAGTCTGGCTCGTTCCACCTCAATGACCAGGTGGACCGCCCACCGGTACCATGCTGCATATATTTTTGAGTTGGCACATTTGTCGCGGGTTGATTAAGTCTTACCCTACCAGCACTTTTTTGAAAATAAGTCTGGAAGGCGGAGTCAAAGACGGGGCACTTAAAACGGGGATATTATTGCCACGCGGTAGAATAAGCATTAAGTAACCAGAAATTAATTTCCTTATAGAAAATGGTGGGAATTTAAGTCATACCAAATGAGGACTGATAGAGCATAACAGAGCCGCAGTTTAAGCGAGTGTTTATGTCCTTTTTTAAAATCACACTTAGATATACTTTATTCTGTGTTCTTCAGATGAATATTTGTACAGATCCTTTTGAGTCCTGCTTGTACCCACCCCTTTGTCCTTTGTCTGTATTTCAACTGATTAATGCTGCTCTTTTGTCATGCTAGAATGTTGATTGTATGGTGCTTTGCTGGAAGTGTGTTGAGACTTGACTGTTTTATGTATTGTACGTTTATGGAATCTGTGAAATGCCAGATATATAATAATCATATTGCCCTGATAATATATGCTCTTATGTGTAATATTTACATGTGTGTGAGGTCAGGTGGTAGAAATATCCATCGTAATTTTCCTGCAATGAATGGCATTGGGCCATATTTCTGCTGAGATATTTGAAGTGACGGGATTCACTTCAAGAATTGTATCGGATTGATAACGATATATCTATTTCCTTTTGATAGAGGCATTCTTGTTGAAGTAAGGACTGAAAGGAAATAATCTTTATTGTTGTCTTTTCTCATCAGATTATTAGCCCCTTGTAACGAATGTGAAGCGCCATATGGTTTCAAGAATGTGCTTCCGCTCACTGTAGAAACTGATCAATTTGAGGTAGGGGCAAAGTCCAATTCTTATCGTTTTCATTATCAATTTATGTGACATATAAGTCATACAGTAGCTATCTAGAGAAACCTAAGCTGTAATTGTGTTAATTGATGATGTATTAATTATGAAATATTACTTATGAAATTTTATAATGTGCAGAATCCAGACAAGAACTGCTCAATGTTCCTGAAAAATTCTTTGAGAAATGTCCTTTCGAGAGGGACCTACTGGAATAAGATTTAGATTTAGATTATAATTTAAATTTCAACATAAAAAAGGATTGTTTCATTTCATGTATTGGGAATGTATCATGTATTGTTAAGAACATACAAGTGTAGTGTATTTCTCAATAAGCTTAAAACATTTTGTATTTAAAAAGGCAGCCAATTGACCTCAGCTGCCAAACTATGTTCATCTCATGTTTTTATATTTGAATGTACACTGTTAGTTGACATTCTATATCAAAGAAGGAAAAAGGTCCGTCTTTTAGAAATACTTGAGATATATGATAGTTTGCTTCATGTGTAAGTAGACGTAAATGTAGAAGCCTGTTGTAAGGTTAATAATTCTTAGCATTTTCTAGGACTAGTAAATGGTAGGTCTCAATGTTAAGACATTCAGAATTATGAAATGCCCTGGATAGTTATATTTATGTGAATGTTCGTAGGTATTGTTTGAGATGTGCAAGAGGTAGCTAACTTAACTGATATCCTGGAGTTGTCATGGTTATGTATTGCAAGGGTATCACTTCTTAGTTAATGTGTTACGTTATCATCATATCTGTCTTCAATCATAATAATGATAATAATAATAATATGTATACTTATATAGCGCACAATCACAACAAAGTTTCAATGCGCTTTACAATGCTAACTATAGTTACACTTAACATAATAAGATAACAGGGTAAAATCCTAAGCAAATAAACCAATGACAGTCTAATTACCCAAATTAAAAGCACTACGAAAAAATAATGTGTTTACTGACTTCTTAAATGAATTAATATTTGGGCTCCCCTTGACACGATAGGGCAGGGCATTCTAGAGAACTGGCCCAGCATAAGCAAACATTCTCTCACCAAAACCTTCTGTTAACAGGAGGGACAGTCAATAAATCATAGGAGAAGTTAGGGTATATATGTAACATCTATTCAAAGAGAAAATTAAGAGGTCTTTTTAAATGGGTAATTTCCATCCCTAAACACTTCCAATAGTAGTTATGATGTTAGCATCAATAATCAATAGCTTTCCAATTCATATGTCATACAATGGTGCAGTTTGTCAAGTCGAGCTTGTGCTTGAAGAAATGATCGTTTCTTTTTAAGTTACAGTCTATGATCCTTTCTTTTGCTTGCAGACAACTGTGTCAGCACAAAGAGCTTCAGGTAACTTGGATGCCCCGGAGGGGGGCATGGATGCTCTGATGCAGGTCACAGTATGCCAGGTATGTATGTTACTGTATATAAACAATGGGCTTCACATGCATCTGACCCCCTAGCCCATAGGACCCCATTAACCTCTAATACTGCCCCACAAGTTGTTTTACTTCTCTTCATCTCTTCATTTAACTTGTCTTTGAATGCACTTTTTGTTGTTTTATTTTAGAAACAAACAAACATCTGCAGATGATAACAGATAATAGATATAGCATAACAGGTAATGTGTGGGTATGGTATAGCAGGTATGGGTATGGTAACAAGCACTGTACAGCGTGTGATGTGTATGGATCTGCTATAACATGTCATGCGCATTAGTATGGTATAGCAGGTATGGGTATGGTAACAAGCATTGTACAGCGTGTGATGTGTATGGGTCTACTATAAAATGTCATGCGCATTAGTATGGTATAACAGGTATGGGTATGGTAACAAGCATTGTACAGCGTGTGATGTGTATGGGTCTACTATAATATGTCATGCGCATTAGTATGGTATAGCAGGTATGGGTATGGTAACAAGCATTGTACAGCGTGTGATGTGTATGGGTCTACTATAACATGTCATGCGCATTAGTATGGTATAGCAGGTATGGGTATGGTAACAAGCATTGTACAGCGTGTGATGTGTATGGGTCTACTATAACATGTCATGCGCATTAGTATGGTATAGCAGGTATGGGTATGGTAACAAGCATTGTACAGCGTGTGATGTGTATGGGTCTACTATAACATATCATGCGCATTGGTGTGGTATAGCAGGTATGGGTATGGTAACAAGCATTGTACAGCGTGTGATGTGTATGGGTCTACTATAACATCATGCGCATTGGTGTGGTATAGCAGGTATGGGTATGGTAACAGGCACTGTGCAGAGTGTGATGTGTATGGGGCTACTATAGGTATGGTATAACAGGTAATTTGTATGGGTACATAAAAAGGAAAATAAAGAAGTTCAAATTGAAGTCACTAAGTCATGCACAGCTCTCTTGATGCCTCCTTTACCATATAAGTTTGTCTTATGTCATATTTTATTCATTTGCAGCAAATAAGATGCTGTATTTGAAATACTCATTACAATGGTCTTTTCTTGACAGGAGGCTATTGGATGGAGAAATCAGGCAAGACATATGGTTATATTTACCACTGATGCTTCATTTCATTATGCAGGAGATGGAAAGGTAAGTCGTTATTTTTTAACCTTTTATAATTTGCTAGAAGTGGTAGGATGATTACAGAAAGTGAAATTTTTGTTTAAAAAAAATATGCTACACAGTTTTTCCAACCAAACCATGTTGGATAGTCCATGTTGATGTTCAAGTGTATTTTTGTGGTTAAAAAATAAATATGGGTTATTTTAAATTTTGAAAAACATTTTTTCCTCTTAAAGTCATCTAACCAGCATATTAAGATCAAAGCATTCAATGAAAAAAGTAGAAAGTACATGTAAGGGAGTATGACCACTGGAGAGAATGTAAGCATTCAAGAATTTAAGCTGTTTCTAACAAAGTAAAATTAGTTGTATTACCAGAAACACATTTTGTCAAAGTTGTATTACTATACTAGGATTTTACCACACAAGAGACCATGAGAAGCTGTGTGTGGCAACCCACAGAACAGACCATCAGAAGCTGGGTGTGGCAACCCACAGAACAGACCATCAGAAGCTGGGTGTGGCAACCCACAGAACAGACCATGAGAAGCTGGGTGTGGCAACCCACAGAACAGACCATGAGAAGCTGGGTGTGGCAACCCACAGAACAGACCATGAGAAGCTGGGTGTGGCAACCCACAGAACAGACCATGAGAAGCTGGGTGTGGCAACCCACACAACAGACCATGAGAAGCTGGGCGTGGCAACCCACAGAACAGACCATGAGAAGCTTGGTGTGGCAACCCACAGAACAGACCATGAGAAGCTGGGTGTGGCAACCCACAGAACAGACCATGAGAAGCTGGGTGTGGCAACCCACACAACAGACCATGAGAAGCTGGGCGTGGCAACCCACAGAACAGACCATGAGAAGCTTGGTGTGGCAACCCACACAACAGACCATCAGAAGCTGGGTGTGGCAACCCACAGAACTAATAATAGCTACGCTGGCCTTTCAGCGAATGCCATATTTAGTTGGGAGGGGAGCAACTTTCAAAGCAAAGCAAATTCCCAGTAAATGTGCACCAAGGGGGTATTTTAGAATATCTACAGGTAGGCTGTTAGGATAGGAAGTTAATTATGTTCATCTGTACAAGCAAGAATGAGTGTGAGTTTGCAATTTCTTTTTCAGCTCGGCGGTATTGTTACTCCCAATGATGGGGCTTGTCATATGGATGCAATCGGAAGTTACAACTATTCAACAATTCTTGTAAGTATCAAAATAGTAAGAAGATTCTATATCAGTATTTAGCCATGTAACTACTTTTTACAATTTAGGTTTTCAACAATTCTTGTAAGTATCAAAATAGTAAGAGTAAATATGTCAGAATTTGATCATGTTACTACTTATTAAAAAAAAAGGCCTTATTATTCAAGAAATTATTCAACTTACAGTATGATGTCATTGGTTGAATTGCCCTGCATTTTTCTATGAAAATACTCCACCAAAATAATTTGAAGAAGCTTGACTAAATCTGATTAATGTTTTATACCCCAATCAATATTTGGATGCAAAACATGTGCTAGAAAGCAGATTTGCAGACGAACCCTTATAGAATTGGGCATCCCTTCAATAACTGCATCATACAATTATGATTTATCAAAAATTCTTGGAACTTTAACAGCCATAACTCAAGAAACAGCACAAATCTTTATACAAGATCTGAAGACATTCAGCTGGGAATTTGATTTTCCTTCACATCAGCATAAATTTGCCAGTGAAATTGAAGTTAATGTATATATCTGTAGAACCATTCCCGTTTCATCTTGATGTTCCATTTCTATTACATAAACTTGCAATTACTTGCATTTTTTTTCTCATATGTATTTGAAAATTTTGTCTTTGTTCTAAGTGTTGTATGATCTGTTGTCAAGAGTTCCTTGGGGATTTGAATGTGTAATGGATATTTACTGTATGTTCCTGTTTTGTGTAAGGTCTGCAACCCAGTGTTTGTGTGTGGTATATTTGTTTCAATAAATGTCATCAAGATATGCAACAATATGAGAGGTAGCATGGCTAAGACAATACTGTAGGGTGAGAGATTTCAAGATTGAACATGATTATGATAAAAGTGATAAGTTGCAGAAATGTAATCAGCAGGCCATTCTTTATGTGTTTAATATGATATAAGAACCTAAAGTGTCTTGTCCTGAAGATTAGATGTCTGATACTAGTAATGATCAGAAACCCTGTGAAAGGATTAATTTGGGTATTTATGCAACAAAAAACAAGTTATTTGGTATTCAAGAATTCTTTACAAAGAAAGATATTTACAAAAGTATGTAAATTAACAAGAACCTAAAAAGGCCATGACATTGCATCTTAAATGTAATTTATGGCATCTGTCAGTGCTGTATGTTTGGATGATAATTGTATCTGAGTGTGCTTGAAACCAATCTAATAGGCAGGGCCATAATTTCTGTGAGAGAGGGGGGGGGGGGACAAGGAGGACATGCCCTATTTTTTGGCAGAACTAAACAAATTCCATAAGGTTTTAAAAAGACTGTTTCCCTACTTTTGTAAGAAAAGTATAAACCATGTCCCCCCCTCCACTTCAAAAGTACCAATAATTTTGGCCCTAATTCTGAGAATTATGACCCTGCTTATAGGTATGATTTATTCTTACTAAGATCCCTTTGAATAACATACATGTGTGGCTGGAATTTATTGTTCTGTCATTTTTCTATAAAGTTACTTCAAACAAATGTTTCTGTCTTTTCAGGATTATCCTTCCATCAGCCAGTTGAATGCTAAGATGCGAGAAAACAGTATCATTCCCATCTTTGCTGTTACGCAGGATGAATATGAAGTATACAATGTAAGAGATTGTGATTTTTCATTTTGAAATTAAAACATTGTCTTCTTTTTGTTTGAACCCCTACCCCCTCCTCCCTAAAAAAAAAAAACCCCAAAACCAACAACAAAAACAATTATAATAATGATAATAATAAACAAAAATCCTCTCCTTCCTACATCACTTCAATTCTATAACTATATCTAAACCTCTACTTACCTCTGACTTATATTAATCTCTCTGGCACTATTGGACCATCACTGTTGTGGTGCCATTAAACCTCACCAAACAAGCATACTTTTTATTGTTTTGAAATATTAGAATGATTCAGTTTGTATCACATTTAACCAGACAGTTTGAAAACTGATTAATATCATTTTGTCTAAATATGACCACACAAAACTATTAAAGAAAACAAATTAATAGGAATTATAGAGTTATGTGATTTAGTATTTAATTTGCTTTAAATTTGTACATTTGCACTGATACTCTTAATATTCAAAGTTGAAATAAATTCTTAAACTAGAATTATAGCAATGTGGAAAGGGCATACCTCCCCCCTGTTCATTCCTCACCGGAACACAATCTACCTCAAAAACGTTTGATCCACCAAGTTTTAAGCCCAAACAATCTCTTTCTCACTGTTGATCAGTATTGCCAATTACATTCTAAACACTTAAAGATCATCACTTGTGATCATTGTTTTCAGTTAATTATAGGCTAAGCATTCATTGTTTGAGCTATATTTATGGTAGATTCACATTCTATCATTTTCATTCATGGCATAAACCAATTATTTTGATTTCTTTGATACCAGAGACTACTTCATTTAATTTTCTTTGAGTCCAGAAGATTTATTGAATGGCTCTTCTTTCATGGCATGAGTTCATTCTTCAGCACACTGCAATGGAAAGATTCAACTAAGTCTTGATAAATCTTGCCCTAAAATATCCCCACCCCTCCATTTCTACTCTCCCGTGTTCCAATAAGTCCCAAATTTTAATCACTTCTTCCATAAGCAGAAACAAAACCACACACTAAATTTGATCAAAATCAAACATCAGTTATCAAGATATTTTGATGACAAACAAACAGACAGACAAACAAACAGAGCAAAAACATAAGCTCCATTTAACTTCTTTGGTGGAGGTAATAGAACTGAAAATAGGATTTAAAAATTACATTAAAAGTGTAATCCTTATACTTAAAAGGGCTTTAATATTTGAGGCAAAGACATTTAAGTGAAATTAAGTGTAAGTTTTATAACCTTCAAATAAGGAACGGCAATCTTTCACCAATATCCTTCAATTGTTTCCTTTTAGTTTTAATAGTATCACCACAGTTATATGATAAAATGAAAAAATCCACCATTAGTCACTTTATTAAATGCCTTCTTGTTGAAAGATTATTTTAATTATTGAGTGCTATTACACTTATTTGGTAAATGACTTTCTTAATTTTTTACAGAATTTGACACAGTACATCGAAGGCTCAATAGCTGCAGTTTTGGCCGCAGACTCAGGAAATATTGTCAACCTTGTCAAAGATAACTATGCAGTGAGTAGTATTTGAAACAAAATTTTGTTATATTTGAAGAATGTTCGAAATCAGATTAGTAATCAATGTATTTAGTGATGGACCCATATGTCAGTATGTTCATGATCATTTATTCAAAATGTGCATCTTTATATGTTCTTGATTATAAATGATTTAAATTAGAATAGATGCTTTGAAATTATTAGGCAACATTGCATTTTTTTTTTTCTGTTGTAAATGTTTGCTCTTATGGTTGGCCATAAGGGTTATAACATCTCCTAATGTTACGCTTAAGAATATCATTTCTTACGTTGTAACAGTCAGTTATTTCATTGTAACAATTCCATTTACTACGTCTAAAATGGGTTGCTAATTGGCTTTTTTCTTTAGGCATAAGATTAACATATCTTTTTGCATAAAAATTCATTTTCAGATTTATTTTACGTCATCAATTCTTACGCCGTAACAATAATTTGTTACGTCATAACAATCAGTTCTTCCGTCGTAACAGTTCCATTGCATACCTCTAAAATGGGTTGCTGATTGGTTGTTTTTAGACATATGAAATGGAAATGTTACGATGTAAGAACTGATTGTTACGATGTAAGAACTGATTGTTACAATGTAAGAACTGATTGTTACGATGTAAGAATTGATTAATTACGATGTAAGAACTGATTGTTACGATGTAAGAACTGATTGTTACGATGTAAGAACTGATTGATACGATGTAAGAACTGATTGATACGATGTAAGAACTGATTGTTACGATGTAAGAACTGATTGATACGATGTAAGAACTGATTGTTGTGATGTAAGAACTGATTGTTGCGATGTTAGATCTGATTGTTACGATTTAAGAACTGATTGTTACGATGTAAGAACTGATTGTTGCGATATAAGAACTGATTGTTGTGATGTAAGAACTGATTGTTGCAATGTAAGAACTGATTGGTACGATGTAAGAACTGATTGGTACGATGTAAGAACTGATTGGTGCGATGTAAGAACTGATTGGTATGATGTAAAAACTGATTGGTACGATGTAAGAAGTGATTGGTACGATGTAAGAACTGGTTGTTACGATGTAAGAACTGATTGTTATGATGTAAGAACTGATAGTCATGATGTAAGAACTGATTGTCATGATGTAAGAACTGATTGTTACGATGTAAGAACTGATTGGTACGATGTAAGAACTGATTGGTACGATGTAAGAACTGATTGGTACGATATAAGAACTGATTGGTACGATGTGAGAACTGATTGGTACGATGTAAGAACTGATTGGAACGATGTAAGAACTGATTGGTACGATGTAAAAACTGATTGTCACGATGTAAGAACTGATTGTCATGATGTAAGAACTAATTGTCATAATGTAAGAACTGATTGGTACGATGTAAGAACTGATTGGTACGATGTAAGAACTGATTGGTACGATGTAAGAACTGATTGATACGATATAATCACTGATTGATACGATGTAAGAACTGATTGTTACGATGTAAGAACTGATTGTTACGATGTAGGAACTGATTGATACGATGTAGGAACTGATTGATACGATGTAAGAACTGATTGGTATGATGTAAGAACTGATTGGTACGATGTAAGAACTGATAGTTACGATGTAAGAACTGATTGTTACGATGTAAGAACTGATTGTTATGATGTAAGAATTGATTGTTACGATTTAAGAAGTGATTGTTGCGATGTAAGAACTGATTGTTGCGATGTAAGAACTGATAGTTACGATGTAAGAACTGATTGATACGATGTAAGAACTGATTGTTACGATGTAAGAATTGATTGTTACGATGTATGAACTGATTGTTACGATTTAAGAACTGATTGTTACGATGTAAGAACTGATTGTTACGAGTTAACAACTGATTGTTACGAGTTAAGAACTGATTGTTACGATGTAAGAATTGATTGTTACGATGTAAGAACTGATTGTTACGATGTAAGAACTGATTGTTACGATGTAAGATTTGATTGGTACGATGTAAGAACTGATTATTACGATGTAAGAACAGATTGTTACGATGTAAGAACTGATTGTTACGATGTAAGAACTGATTGTTACGATGTAGGAACTGATTGGTACGATGTAAGAACTGATTGGTACGATGTAAGAACTGATTCTTATGATGTCAGAACTGATTGTTACGATGTAAGAACTGATTGTTACGATGTAAGAACCGGTTGTTACGATTTAAGAACTGATTGTTACGATGTAAGAACTGATTGTTACGATTTAAGAACTGAATTTATACAGTTCGGGTCAAGACAAATGTTATCCAAATGCCTTGTTGACAGTGTCCCTATCAATGGTGGAATTGTGAAAGCTGCCACTTGTGTGAAATATTTAGGGGTTCATTTAGATACAAATTTGGCATTCAAAACTCAGATCAGTGCAAGGTGCAGGGCTGCCATGGCTAATCTCAGACTAGTTCGTAGCATAAGAAATGTATTAACATTTGATGCATGTCACGCTATTGTGTTAGGATTAGTTATCAACCACTTGGATTACATAAATTCTATTTTCTTAAATACGCCTGATTTTGATATTGCTAAGTTACAACGAATACAGAATATGGCAGCAAAGCTAGTTTTGAGAAGAGGGAGAAGAGAAAGTGCCTCTCAGGCACTGCGTGATTTACATTGGCTCCCTATCAAGTCCCGAATTATTCATAAAGTGTTGACCCTGATATGCAAGTCTGTTGTTGAAAAGTCGGCCCCAGATTACCTTAGGTGTAAATTTTCATTAGCCACTAATTCAACCAGATCCCTCCGCTCCTGTAATGTTGCCTACAAATTGGTGATTCCACGTACTCAGCGTAAAACATTTGCCTCAAGAGCTATTAGTGATGCAGGAGCAGAACTCTGGAACAAACTTCCAAATAACATCAAACTTTCTCCCAATGTAAACATTTTTAAAAGGCAGCTGAAGACACATCTATTCCCTTCTTAATTTTTGAAATTGCATTTTACACATTTTTATCTTTTTATATCCAGTGTTATCTACCATTTATACAAAGTTATATTTTTCTAAACCATTTTATCGATTTCCAAATTACTTTTTATATTCAACTTTTTACTGTAGTTTTGATATGAGTATTGTATTTTTCTTTATCCGATTTTGATATTTATACGTACATGATTATATATTTTTTTCTATATTTGTATTTTAATTGTAAAGCGCAGCCGAAAACCATGTTATGGCATGCGCTATATGAAATGAAATAAATAATAATAATAATTGATACGATGTAAGAACTGATTGTTATGATGTAAGAACTGATTGTTACGATGTAAGAACTGATTGTTATGATGTAAGAATTGATATTTCTTAGGCGTAATATTAGGAGACCTATGATCTGCATGACCAAACATATGCTCTTACACCACCAGCTGAAAAATTAGTTTGGTAGTCAGGCCTGGCAAAATTATTTGAACGAAGAATGTAACTGATGACAGATAAAGAAGAGTAGTCCTACTATTCTGTTGACATAGGCTGTAGTTGAAAGCCAGATATTTAACAACTGACATGGAAATATTTTTCAACATTACACACATACACACACACACTTTCAATTATGATGGATGTGAATCTGCAACATCCCTACTACTGTATCTCCATTCAAGTCCTTTCTGCACAAATTTGCTTTAAAGCTGAATATTTTCTCAATGGAGTGAGATTTTGTTGTACTTTCTCCTCCATTTCATATATAATTTTAACATGGCTGACAACTAAGCTGTAGAAGAAAAAGTACAAAACAAATATTTCTGGGGACTGGGCAGCCATCCTCAAAAGATTAGTTTTAGTTTTAGTTTGACACTTTTAGGCACATACCACACTTTTAGGCACATACCACACTTTTAGGCACATTTTAGGCACATACCACATTTTCAGGCACACACCCCACTTTTAAGCACATACCACACTTCTAGGCACATGCCACACTTTTAGGCAAATACATGCATACACACTTTTAGGCACATACACATTTTCAGGCACATATACACACTTTTAGGCACATACCACACTTTTAGGCACATACCACACCTTTAGGCACATACCACACTTTTAGGCACATACCACATTTTCAGGCACACACCCCACTTTTAAGCACATACCCCACTTCTAGGCACATGCCACACTTTTAGGCACATACCACACTTTTAGGCACATACCACACCTTTAGGCACATACCACACTTTTAGGCACATACTGCACTTTTAGGCACATACCACACTTTTAGGCACATACCCTACTCTTAGGCACATACCACACCTTCAGCACAAAGCACATGTTAGTCACCTTTACCTTGTTTCCAGTGTGGACACATGGAATTTGCCAAGATGGGAATTATTATGTTCTAAAAAAAAAAATTGAAGTTTAAGAAATTGCTTGTTAACACAATTTTAACTACTCCTTGTTTAGTGTAAAAGAATCAATGCGATCAAGGTAAAACAAGATTTGTTTCAACAAAGTGAATTTTATTTAACAGGCAATCACTAGTAAAGTGGAGGTCATTGACAATGCCCCAGAGAATGTAACAGTGGCGTATATTGCATACTGTTTGAACAATGTAGTGAAACCAAACTCAAGAGTGTGTGAGGATCTGAAATTGGGAGACACAGTCACATTCCAGATGACAGTCACAGCAGAGATGTGTCCCAAGGACAGAACGCCACAAACGTAAGAAATAATTCAATTATGTTGCAAATAAAAAAATAACTCCTGAGTTATCAGTAATATTTGAACATGTAGGTAGAAGGAGTTACACATCTCATAAATATACAACTATCTGCAGATACTCTTTGTCGCTATCTCATGTAGTGGTTGTACTTTGCCATATATGAAATTGTTTTATGGGAGTTATGAAATTGCATTTTGGGAGGTATGAAATTGCATTTTGGGAGGTATGAAATTGCATTTGCAGGAGATATCAAATAGCATTTTCAAGTGCCAAATTTTAGGAGGAATGAAATTGCATTTTGGGAGGTATAAAATTGCATTTTGGGAGGTATGAAATTGCATTTGCAGGAGGTATGAAATCGCATTTGCAGGAGGTATGAAATTGCATTTTGGGAGGTATGAAATTGCATTTGGGAGGTAGGCATATTTGGGAGGTATGAATTTTGCATTGCATTTTGGGAGGTATGAAATTGCATTTGCAGGAGGTATGAAAATGCATTTGCAGGAGATATCAAATAGCATTTTCAAGTGCAAAATTGCATTTTGGGAGGTATGAAATTGCATTTTGGGCGGTATAAAGTGCATTTGCAGGAGCTATCAAATAGCGTTTTCAGGTGTGAAATTGCATTTGTGGAAGGTGAGACCATAAATTTATAGTAATCATTCATGTAAATACTTGACAGTTGTATGGATTAGTTCTTCCTTCAAAGACATTTCACCATCTTTATTATCCCCTCGCCAACGAAGTTGGTGAAGAGGGATATAGCATTTTTACCGTTCATTCGTCCATCTGTCCTTTCGTTCATTCGTTCGTTCTTCCATCCATTTGTTCTTCCACATCCATTGTCCGTCTGACCTCATACATTGTTCAGTTACTGGGTTCTGCCCTCTGAAAGTAATTTTAACTGTTTTTAAGAAGAAAAAAAATGTACATAAAGGAGAGTTGCCCTTTGAAAGAACTTTGAATAAATGCATTCTAGACTTAAAATGCAAGTAAAATATTACCTTTGGCATGAGAAAAGTAGTCAAAACAATACAGCTGATGATTTATAATTAGGTGTCTTGGGAATAAATTGGGAAAAAACAAGTCTTCGTTTGAATTAGAGTAGAAACATAATCGACTTATGATAATCTCAAAATTAATCTGCAATAAATTTTCATTCTGATTTGGTGGATAGATCAGCCCTGTTTGATTAATAAGGGGAAAAAAGTTAAGCATATTTTTATTGGAAGTGTCAGATTTAAGTTTAAAGGTAGGGGAGCTGTGGTGCAATGGAGTGAGGAAGGTTACAGTGAAGGTTGTAGTGTAGGTTGTGGTGTAGGTTATAGTGTAGGTTGGAATAATGGGTTAAGAGTATATTTGGTAGATGATGGGATGGCAAAAGGTGAGTTGGGGTAGTAGGTGATTGGAAGATGGTAGGTGAATGGGACATGTTAGGGAATGAAGGATGGTAGGTAAATGGAAGATGGTAGATGAATGGAGGATGGCAGATGAATGGAGGATGGTAGGTGAACGGGGCATGTTGAGTTGATAGAAGTGAGGGCATGGGAAGTTAGGGGAAAGAATGTTGGGTGGAAGATGGCATTATGATTGATAGATGTAGAAATTAAGATGAAGGTGGGATGGCATGGGGGACAGGATGGTATGAATTGAGGGACAGGGTAGGGTGGCATGTGGGACAGGGTGCCATGGAATGTGGGACATGGTGCCATGGAAATTGGACAGGATGTCATGGCATGTAGAACAGGGTGGGATGGCATGAGAGACAGGGTGGCATGTGAAACAAGGTGGTGTCATGACATTGATGACAGGCTGGGATGGCATGTGGGACAAGGTAGGATGGCATGGGGGACAGAGTGGGATGACATGTGGTACAGGATGGCATGTAATAGAATGTCATCTGGATTTCAGGTTGGCTGGCATATGGGACAGGGTGGGATAGCATATAGGATAGGATGGAATGGCCTGTGGTACACGGAGGGAAGGCATGTGGGATGGTACGTGGTAGAGGGAAATATGGTATGTGGGACAGTATGGCATGGTTTATGGGACAGAGTGGCAAGGCATATGGAAATGCATCTGCAATCATTTTGATTGCAGGTGTGATGGCATATGGGTCATTTGGTGGAATGGCATCTGGATTTCACGTATGATTTTCTTATGATTGCAAGGCATTTTCAAGTAGTCAGATTCACATATATCATGAAGTTAAATTTCTTTGTAGTTTTCTTAAACAAATCTCTAAGCTTTGTGTTATACTACTAGTACTTATGTTGCCAGTCATGTTTATGTGTCATATCTTGTTAAGAAATTCTCTTCCATATTTTGCTCCATAGCTTCACAGTCAGCCCTGTTGGTTTTTCAGAAGAATTGACAATTACAATTGAATACATTTGTGAATGTGACTGTGAAAGCTCCAAGGTGAGGATCATCTTCTTGATGTGCATTTTGGGTGGGGTTTTTCATTTTGATATCAGCTTTGTTGTTACGCCTGCCAAGGAAGTTGTATGAGGGTTATGTGTTTGCCTGTGTTTGTTTGTTTGTCATCAGCATATCTCCAGAATGGATGATTGGATTTTGATTAAATTTGGTGTGTGGTTTTGTTATTACGTAAGGAAGCAGTGATTCAAATTCGGAACATATTGGGAGAGGGGAAGGGCAGAAATGAAGGGGTGGTATGTTCTAGGGTGAGATCTGTAAAGGCTTTCTGAAACTTTCCAATTGAATTTGCTGTACAATGAATTCATGCCCTGAAAGGAAATCCAAACAATCAATCGGTTTCTGGTATCAAAGAGGGGAAAAAAATGACTTCTTCCGTAAAGGAAAAGGATGGAATGTGAATCTTACCTAAATGGAACTCAATCAATAAATGCTTAGCCAGAATAAAGCTGAAAATAATGAAATCAATCAGAAGGTGGATCCTGAAGTGTTTAGAATAGAAATGCAATACAGATCAAAAGTGAGAAAGAGATTCCTTGGGATATAACTTGGTGGCCTAGGATTTCTGAGGTAGATTATATTGGGGATGAGGAATGAACTGGGGGACGGAGGTGTGCACTCTACAAAGTGTTAAAATTCTAGTTTAATGAGTGTTTGACTTACAATTGGTTGCTGTCATAGGCATAATTTGAAAGGGGCAAGTGGCTCTTGCCCCCCCCCCCCACTGTTCTGAATTTGTATCTTTTGTATGGTGATATTTTGCATCTTAGCATGATTTTGCTTCCCCCACTTTTGACTTTTCCCCCCACTTTTGACTTTGCCCCCCACTTTTGACTTTGCCCCCCCACTTTTGACTTCCCATCTTAACTTTTGACTTGGCCCCCCACTTTTGACTTTGCTACCCCACTTTGACTTTGCCCCACCCCCACTTTTGACTTTTCCCCCCCCACTTTTTGACTTTGCCCCCTCCCCACTTTTGACTTTGCCCCACTTTTGACTTTGGTTCCCCCACTTTTGACTTTGGTTCCCCCCACTTTTGACTTTGGTTCCCCCACCACACTTTTGACTTTGCCTCACCACTTTCAGTAGGCAGATCCCACCCATGGTTGCTGTGTTTGAGAACCTACCATTTCTGTGTGTGTCATGTTGATGATGGATGTATTACACTTTAAATAGTGATCTGTTATCATTTGCAATCAAGCTAATTCTTGACTAAAAAGCATCTTTTTTCCTTGAAACAGATTGAAAACAGTGATAAATGTACCAGTGGTAATGGAACATTGGAATGTGGCTCCTGTGTATGTAATCCAGGCAGGTATGGAAGGACGTGCGAATGCAGCTCAGATGACCCAAACCTTGAAGATAATGATGCCTCATGCCGAGCGTAGTTATTTACAATCATCCTTTGGTGTTTTTGTGGTCATGTTAAACATTTTTGGTGGCCTACCTTTCAAACTAACCCTTTAGAATGAGGAAGGGCTATAAAAAGTGTAATTCATGTGAAGCAAACTTTCTTCTTGTGAACAAGTTCTCAAAATTATTTTGTGCCTATGCTTTCGAACAGAATAATCATGGTCAATTGTTGGATTGATTGTGCATTTTTTTCAGTTTTAAAGATTTGATGCTGTGATTTAAGACTGTTTTTACAGTCATATCAACTACAGAATATTTTAAGAATACATGTTAGGTGTTTATTTTGTTCACTTATATGAAAGTAGGCCTGTCTTATATTTTTCTAAGCCAAATTAATGACATCTAAGAATTTTTAATTTTTTTAGTTTTGGACTGTTTTGTTATGTCACATCAGCAACAAGATAATCATGAACTTATTAATTAGCTAGAATAAATGGAAATTTTTTCTTCTTCTTCTTCTTCACAGTGGTAACTCATCCATCATCTGCTCAGGCAGGGGGTCATGTGTCTGTGGATCATGCATGTGCTTTCCAAGACCAGTAAGTAATAACAAACTGGTCAAGTCTCATTTGCAAGATTTTTTTTTTTTTTTTGTGGATAGTTTGAAAACCACCCATCAGTAGTTGTGGTTGGTTTTATATTATAAATGCAAGGAAAATACCTTTGCGATATTTTAGTGAGTAATTTAGATAGGTGATAGAAGTGCAGTGGATCTGTGGTTAAGGAGTCTTGCTTGTATGCAAAGATACTGGGTTCAATTCCACCAAGAGTGCTGCATTGTGTCCTTGAGCAAGACACTTGACTCTACTCGCTCCAGTGCACTCAGCTGTGAAATGAGTACCAGCATTGTTGGGGAGTTCACCTGCGCTGGACTGGCGTCCCATCCACCAGGAGTCATGAGTGTGTTCTCATTTGCTTGCGCCATGGAAACCGTGGATAAGCACCAGCCCTATGGCTCAAATGGATTTAATGTTTTAACATTTAATAGAGTAATAAGTCAGCTATGTTTTCAAAGTTAATAGGAGCATTTCAAACATGCATGCATGTTTAATGTGTTATTTCAGAATTTTATCCAAGATTTTTTCAAAAAATTCCAATTTACCATTTTATGGAATTTTATTGAAGGGATAATTTGAATTCCATATTTAACAATCAATATATTATATTCAAGACCAAAATATTTGTGATTTCCAGCATGCCAAATGCACTGTATGGTCACATCCACTACAAAAGAGAACATGTCAGATTCTTTACATTTTTACCCATAGAAATGACAAAGGCAGGAAACAGCTGCTTCCATTTGCCCTATCACATTTGTATAAAGGATATTTTTGAAAGATGAATTCTTTTTTGATTACTTTGCACATTTCCTGAGTATTTTATGACTTAGTCATCTTGATGATTGTCAATATTATTAGATGATGGCTTTTGTGCATTTGAAAAAATATTTTTAAAGTGCTGAAAAGGAGAGAAGGTTTGGCAGCCTTGATTGCCAAGTAAAAGAAATTTATATTTTTCCTGAAATTTTAAAACAAACTCTTGATTGAATGATGGTCTTTGCATTTTGAATTTGTAAAGTTGATTTTTTCTTTATTTATTAGGATGATTTCTTTGCTTTTCTTAAACTTTCAAGTATGACATTTACTGAAGTTGACAGATGTAAAGCTAACATGTGTCTAACATGTGCAAATGTGTCTTTCTTTACTTTCTTTTAGGTTTCTCAATTTTTACTTTGGAAAAACATATTATATTGAAACAAGTTGTGACTTTTCCATAGAATATCCAAGAATGACTTGATCTTTCTGTTTTTCATTGTGTTTACATGCTCTCATATTTTTGATGCATTAGACTTTTAATGCAAGGTAGAACATGATTCTACAAGGTACTGTAGATTAGATTTTTCAGGACCATGTAAGCCTAAAGATTATTTGGGACATCAGGCAACAGATAATATTCAGAGTTGTAGCCAGCCTTTTAGTTTAGATTGGTGGGGAGGGGGGGGAGTGGGGGATCATAGAAAGAAGAATAAATGCTGATGGTGTACAATGTTTTCTATAAAGTGGCATTTAATTTTTGGGGGCTAAATTTTACTAAAGATAAAAGATGTCATTGCCTCAAAATCGGGACCTTTCAGCAAACTTTCTGGATCTTTTTACCTTTTGGGGAGCAATTGCGACCCCTCCTCCCCCTTCCTTCAAATATCTGGATCTTTTTACCTTTTGGGGAGCAATTGTGACCCCCACTCAAAATATTTTTTTACCTTTGGGGAGCAATTGCGACCCCCCTGGCTACACCCATTTTATTGATGCTTGGAAAATGGTGCCTTTGCATCCAAATTCTGGAAGATTAGATGTTGCTACATGATTTCCACATGGCCATTTCTTTATAAAAAAATTATGCACTTCATAATTGTTCACTTTTCACATTCAAGGAAAGGTCAACAACTAAACATGCTTTTCCCTTTTCAAAGGAATTATTTGTGGAAGAAATTTGCCAATTTTATGGAAATATTCACAAGTTTTCAACCTCATAAATCAGACTTTCCTGATGTGTACATCATTATATATTCATCACACTTAAGCAGTAGGATGTTGTTTGATTCTTTTGTGTGATACTTGAAGAGTCATTGAATATAAAGTAGAATATGCCAATAAACCTTGAGAACCAATGTTTATGTATTTGACTTAGTCTGCTGGCTGATGCAGTATGTTCTTGGATCTAATAGAATCCAGAGATCATCAGATATGACCTCCGAATCATCCGTCACTTCTAGATTTTGTAAACATAAATGATCAAGACAATAAAACTGAATAAATATGTGTAGGAAGCATTGATGTACCTTGATGACATAGTAGCAAGATATGTGTAGGAAGCATTAATGTACATGACCGCATAGTAACAAGATATGTGTGGGAAGCATTGATGTACCTGATGGCATAGTAACAAGACATGTGTAGGAAGCATTGATGTACCTGATGGCATAGTAGCAAGATATGTGTAGGAAGCATAAATGTACATGACGGCATACAGTAGTAACAAGATATGTGTAGGAAGCATTGATGTACATGATGGCATAGTAGCAAGATATGTGTAGGAAGCATAAATGTACATGACGGCATACAGTAGTAACAAGATATGTGTAGGAAGCATTGATGTAAATGATGGCATAGTAGCAAGATATGTGTAGGAAGCATAAATGTACATGACGGCATACAGTAGTAACAAGATATGTGTAGGAAGCATTGATGTACATGATGGCATAGTAACAAGATATGTGTAGGAAGCAATGATGTACATGACAGCATAGTAACAAGATATGTGTAGGAAGCATTGATGTACCTGATGGCATAGTAACAAGATATGTGAAGGAAGCATGGATGTACCTAATGGCATAGTAACAAGATTGAAGCTATGCTAAGAATTTGTTTTGTCAAATGTTGCATGCAAAATGTGTTTTGCCAAATTTTTGGAAAGCAGTAATACGTGACTGCATCAATCTGAAACGCGCATAACAGCTTTGGCGAATGGTGGTGTACACTATCACCAAGTTTTGTATACAAGAAGATAGTATAAGACAAAGTTGTGAAAAATGAAGATAATATAAATGAACATGCTACATATTTTGGTAACTTTAACTCTTTGTCTCATACACATGTGAGGGAGAATATGCTAAAGCCTATACTTTATCAAATGACAAAGGTTAACTAATGTTGTCAATTTAAAATGAAGATAAACAAAACAAATATTGAGTGTTTCTCCTCAAGCTTGTCACCTTTATCAGCATTACTGTCAGTAGCGGCACTTAAACTATGCTATGTTTGGAAGCAATCACTAGTGAGTGGTGATCCACGAGGGTAGCAGTGCTACTTATTTTCTTCTGACATTGATGTAGATATAACTCAAAATCTTTTGTTTATGTTTAGAAATTGAACTTAGTCACAAATTGCAATTTATGATGGGGTTTCCTCCATGCACTACTGATTAATAATTCCTATTTTAGATCCTTTATAGATGATGAATTTAAGGAAGTACAAACACACAATTTATTTTGAAATATTGTTTTTTTCCGTAGAATTCTGCTGAAATAGTGAAAGGTACATACTGCGAGTGTGATAACTTTTCATGTGATAGGTACAAGGGAGAATTGTGCGGAGGTAAGGAAATCATAGATTTTTCTCTTATTATGGAAGTTAGTTGAAGTGCATATAAGTTGTCTTAGAAGAAGTGTGGGAGGGAAATAGAAAGCTGTGAGAGGACAATATGCACATTATGATTTATTTAACAATTTAAAAAAATAAAAATGAACTTAAATCAAGCTAGTTACAATCTATTTTACAACAGTTCATGCAGTTTTCAATTCTTCATTCTTTGGTAAACATAGATTTGTCACAGACCCAACCCTCTGTCCTGGAAAAATGCTTAACTTCATACAGCTCCACTCCTCAAATATTAAAGGAGCACAAGACCGAAAAGTGAGGGTGCTTGTTTTGGCAAATTTCACAGATATATCATCCACAAAGGATCTGATAAACTTTACGCCTCCATAACTTACAGACAGCGTGAGGGCAAAGATTACTTGAATATTCATAACAACCATAAATTTGCTATACCGTTGCGTGCTAGATAAGCATTTGATTTTTAGGGAATCTGAAAAAATATGCCCTCACTTTTCGGTCTAGTGCTCCTTTAAGTCTTGTTTGGAGATGAAGCTGATGATTCCCAGCACTAGATTCTGTTGTTTTCTGGGAGGTAATTTTAAGCTGTTTGTGTATTCATGTGATTGGTATGCTGTGGACATAGACAGCCAACCTAAGGTGGTCATGTCCTCAATGGTTTTGTTACAAGGAAATCTATTTCATCACCTTTGATCAATGAGTTGTTTAATCTTTTACATGTTGTAACAACTATAACTATCTAATTGATGGTGATACTCACCAAATTTATTAACTTGACCTTCCCCTTGCCCACCTAATCTTCAAACCACCCTGCTGATGGACTATCTCCATTGAATATTTATGCTTATTAACCATTACTCTACCAGCATTATTTTGAAATTGTGCTTGGGAGGCAGAGTCAAAGATAGGGCACCCAAAAGGAAGATAATATTGCTGTGTGTAGATTAAGGGTTGAGCACACGCTGATTATTGTATGGTCCTCTGTCTTCCGAGTGACATAGTTGGGCACGCGCTTTAGTAACCTGGTGGGCCAACCACCGGGATCATGCTGCATATATTTACTTCAAGTTACACCTTACCTTCCATGCTATAAATATGGAATCTGGTCCAATGACCTAATTCTAATGCACTCTAACCGACCATAAAAACGTAGTTACCAGCCCAACCCTGACCTCCATAATACCTCTAATATCCCACACTTCTTTTCAGCACATTGTTTTCACAACATCGCTGAACTGGCCAAAAAATTATAAAAACAAATTTTGAAAAGTTTCACCTTTTAAAAAAAAAATTTTCCTTGCAGCTCCTACCATGCAGGTTTTTACACTGTTTGACATTTTCTTCTAGCCTTTTCCAGTCATCTGAGGTAAGAGGAGGTGGCTAGGGGACCGGAATTCTTTGGTCCGACTCACAAGACCTTAAATTTACACTAAATTAAGAGTGTTTTTACTTCCATCTGTACAAAATGAGTGGCTAGAACGAGAAGAGTCCCACTCTCGCGGTGGGTGTTTTTAGTCCCTATAGCATCTGGTGTGCCTGTTTAGTGGACCCCATTCCCTTGGGTTGGAGTGTTTTTCACCCTTTCCACAAGGATAGCTAGGGTTATACAGTGCATTGTATTAAAATGTTAGGATGTCTTCAGTACTGGTTCTCCTATGCATTAGGCCAACTTCTCGTTTCGATGTTGGTGCATGCGCAAGAGGTCTGGTCGAGGTCTCCACAGGGTGAATGAGGAGTCAGCTTCAGCCAGCTCCAAGGAGCCACTGATATTACAAGAGAGCTTGTATATTCTTTTACATTACCATACATTTCGTGAGTTCATATTTTTTGCATATAATTAAAACAAAGTTTTTAATTTATTAGCTCATTTATTGGGCGATAGAGAGACCCTGAGGGGATCTCCCAGGCTTTCTCTTTCCAGGAGAATTCACTTTTTCTTTTTTATCTCCACAGACAACAAGTTCACAGTGGTTTGTATTTTCTACGCTACCCCTACGCATTCAAAGTTTTAACATTTTGTGCATTTTCTTTGGTTTTAAAATTTTTCAGATATAGGTTTATTTGATTATGTGGTGGTGAATAGATACAAACGGAATTAACGGTACACACCAGCAGCACAGCTGCGTGGTAAAGTGACTAGTAGATAGTAGCTACAGAGTTCCGTGGCTGTTATTTTTACCGCGACATGTACTGGCTGCTCCATAGTAAACAAACAGAGTTAACAGCTCATACAACTTACATAGCACGTGAAGTCTACCTTATTCCATACAGCTCCAGTGTATTTTTAGCTGTTCCAACAGGGACGCGTACTGAGTACAGCTTTAACCCCCACCTGTAGCCACTTACTCCATGGCTCCATGGTGAATAGAAGATACTGAGGTAATGACCCATACAACATATGTAGTATGTTAACACTATCGTAGATCCAGATGGTTTGTACTGAGTACGGCAGTAGTCCCCCTCGCGTAGCCACTAGCTTCGTTGCTCTGTGATGAAGAAAGGCAGACTGGGCGGATGGCTCGTAGAACATACGTAGCACGTTGACATTTTCCTAGATCCATGCAGCTTATTACTTAACGGGCAGATCCATTACCCATGGCAGCTAGAAGATACCATGACCCATACAACATATGTAGTATGTTAACACTATCGCCAGATGGTTCTAAGTAGTAGTCCCCTCGCGTAGCTTCCCTGGGCGGATGGCCTCCTCCCCCTCCCTTTCCCCACGTAGCCACTAGCTTCTTGGCTCTGTGGTGAATTAATTTTAATGGAGGTAGCGGCCCGAAAAGTTTACACAGGGCGATAACACTTTTGTGATTCCAACCCCAGTGATTCTACTAACGGCTCATCAGTTGGCGTAGTACGGTTAACCCCTTTTCAAAAATTAACTCCATGTAATTTAGTTTTTTGACAGTTTACACTATACCTTAACACCTTCATAAAGCAGTTCCACGACGCAGCTTGCAGCTTCATGGCTTGTTAGTTAACTACCCGTACAGTGTACGGTATTAGTTTTCTCCACATCTGTAACCATCGGCTCCGCAGTTCCAAGGTTGTAACAACCTTCTGAAGTTAATGCCCCATATAGCATACATCATACGTGAATGCCTTATCTAATCAACTTCATACAAGTTACATTGTTGATATGAGTAGCCAACGGGTATGCGGTTCTGCAACTGCTGCAGCCTGTTCCAAGTTGACAGCACGTGTAGTATACGCAGGATGTTAACTTCTTTGACAATAACATACTAAGGTTTTGATCTATGTCTACGTTAACGGCCCATGCAGCATGCAGCATGTTAAAACTTAATGTTTAAGCATGTTAACGACACTATTAAAACTATCAAAACTGAATGTTTGCGGCGAACTTTAGCCACTGGCTATGCGGTTCCATGGTTGCTACAACTGGTCCTGCAGCCATCCACCAAGGTTTTCCAGTTGGGTCAACGGTCACTGACCCGCGGCCACTGAGGAGATAAGCAAACAAACCTTCTCTAGCTTCTTGTGTCCCTGTGGTTCATGCAAGTTGTCCAAGGCACACAGTGGAAGCTCTGCACGTGCCACCCCCCCCCTTCCCTCCCTTGTGCCCATTAGGGAGTTCATGTTAAGAGTTTTCTGCTTTTCGCGGACTATACTAAGCGCAGGAGTGCTTTTTTGGTGCACCTTTTGCCCAAAGAAGATCTTTGTCATTTTCTTCTGAAACCGGCACTCGCTCTGCTGCTTTCCGGGCCTTCAGACCTACCAGAAATCGGGGTGTGGTGCTTCCGTCTGGCGTCTTTGGAGTTGCTTTATAAGTGCACAGCCGATGTTTCGCATTACAGTTGCATACTTCTTTCCATTACGGAGATCTCTCCATACTGTGTTGCGAGAGATACTTTTCACGATGGATCGTCCATTAGCAATCGCTTAAAGTGGTTGGCACTGTTCATGGAACAGCCAGGGTATGCACTCAGGTTCAAGGTATGCCCCCTTTTATGGGATATTTCATGCAGTCATTTGAAAACACCTGCCGCATTTATTCCCTTGCTTTTGCTTGAACTTACTTTGTGAAGTGCATGTTGTTCCGCTAATTTTGCTCTTGCGAAGTTGCGTGTTGACAAATTTTTCCTCAGTTCGGGGATTCTTCAGTTTGCTTTAGCTAACACACGATTCATTCCCAATCATGTATTTACTAGCAGGGTTCGTCTCGTGGACAAACTCGGGGAGTTTTGTTGCGCTATTTTAGACACTGCTTTGATGTTTATATTGTGTCTGAACGCTCTTTCGATTGACATGTTTTCCGAGTTTCTAACTCAAGTTCATGCGACGATTGCCTTAGTTACTGATAACGGGTAGCGACATGTTCGGTTTGCCTGTAACTAGGAGTAGTTTACTATTTTATAGTACTTCGTATTTAGAGGGTTTTTTTGTCCTTAAGAGGATACGGAACCTATTCCTTTGAATAGGGTAAGACTAGTGCGAGTATTAGGACCAGCCTTTTAAAAATTGTGCTTGGACCTGAACCCCCTTCCTTCCATTTCTTGGTTGCAATCTGATTGCATATTTATAGCATGGAAAGTAAGGTTTAACTTGAAGTAAATTTACCTGGCTAAGCATAGCAGGAAAATTTACGAGAGTTATACTTACCTTCCATGCGTCCCGACCTGCCTCCCCTCTTGTTCAGTCCTCAGTGGAATATTAAGTGAGAGATAATAGAGGTATTATGGAGGTCAGGGCTGGGCTGGTAACTACGTTTTTAAGGTTGGCTAGAAGTGCGTTAGAATCAGGTCATGGACCAGATTGCATATTTATAGCATGGAAGGTAAGTATAACTCTCGTAAATATCACCGCTACGCTTATTTTTGAGTTGGCACACTTGCTGTGGGTTAATTAACTCTTACTCTACCAGCACCTTTTGAAAATGCGTTTGGGAGACGGAGTCAAAGATGGGGCACTCAAAATGGCGATAATATCGCTGTGTGGTAAAGGGTTAATGCTTTTTCATTTCCCACAGGTGCCGATAGAGGTACATGCATATGCGATGAGAAACTTCGTCGTAGTAAATGTCAGTGCAAGCAAGGTTATGAAGGTCCAGCCTGCGAATGTTCAACTCGGAAGGACACATGCATGGCTGCAAATGGGGTAAGTTGTATGGTGTCATAACACTTTGCTATATGGGACATGCTATGTCAGTTTGATTATTCTTGTCACATTAAGTTATAAATCCCATACTCATAATGAAGTAGGAAAGGTGTACAATAAAGAAAAACAAGGATATTAGGTTTTTGTGGTGGTTGAATTCATGTCAATATTAAATCATGCCAAAAGTGCATGGTGGGACCTCTGATTGCCATTATCTGTCATAGAAATGTACAATTATTTTGACCGGAAAATGTGTAAGTCCCTTTATTACCTATTCTGTTATTTTGTATAAACATTCTTAATAGCTGATGACTTCTTTTGATGTTTGGAATAATCGTGTATTGATTATGAATGTTTATAAATAAAGGGATCTAATTTCAGTAAAATGATATTAATCTGATGTAGGAAAGAAGCAAATAATCATGACGTTCAAGTAAATCTCATCTTCTATTTGTGTTTTCTTCCCTCAGGTTTCATGTAATGGTTATGGGGAGTGTGTCTGTGGAGAATGCAGGTGTAATGCGACAACTCCCTACAGAGGACCAAGATGTGAAGAATGCCCTGTAAGTACTTAGCAAGATTATTTGCATCTTTAGGGGCCCTTGGATTATCTGTGAGGGGCTGTTGAGAATGAATTTTTTCTCTCAAATCTTGAGCACTTGCTGAACTCTGCTTGGTTCTCCTTATAGGCATGCCCTGGCAAATGTGACGTCAATAAAGAGTGTGTCAATGCAAAGCTTTTGGGGAGGTGCTTACACCAGAGCAGTGTGACCGATGCCCATATCCAGTCATCAAGAAACAAGAGCTTAACATTCGTAAGTTACTGCAACTTGTAAAATGTTTTATTCCTGCTGCTTGGATTTTTGCCATTTACCCTTTAAAAAAAAAAAAAAATTGTGTAATAATGACCCCTTAAATCACGTTTGTACTACTTTTTAGATTAAAAACAAAACAAAGCATTGTTTTAAGTACATTAATGTGTGAAGGTTAATTAACACTAGTGTGGACACTATACAGTAAACAAGAGAGAAAACTCCACTCTTTCATGATGCGACACCTCAGAAAAATTTTGAAGGTAAAATGGTGGCAGAAAGTGACAAATGTGTCTATACTGAAGAAAGCAGGACTCCCTAGCATGGAGCAGCTACAAATTTAACAGAATTTACATCGGGCAGTTCATGTTAAGAGGATGGACTCCATCGACTGCTGTGCCAGATAGTGTTCTCCCAACTGTCATCTGGGACCCGCAATCGAGGGAGGCCGCGGCTGCAGTTCAAGGATACTTTGAAGCGGAACTTAAAGCACCAAACATTGATCCAAAGGATTGGGTATCTCTTTCAAACAATAGATCAACCTGGAGATGGATATGTGCTCCTATAAATACTGAGGATGGTAACGACATTGAAGGACAGTCTTCGTCAAGAATCGACTGACTACCTGATAGTGATGAATGTGTGAAGAAGCTGTTCCTGTAAAATAGGTTTATGTTTTTTGTTTTTCTAAGTCATCCTTTCAAAATCTGAACATGTCCTTGTACCCTTTTGAACAGACATCATCCTTTTAAAATATGAACATGTCCTTGTACCCTTTTGCTCAGACATCATCCTTTTAAAATCTGAACATGTCCTTGTACCCTTTTGCTCAGACATCATCCTTTTAAAATCTGAACATGTCCTTGTACCCTTTTGCTCAGACATCATCCTTGCAAAATCTGAACATGTCCTTGTACCCTTTTGCTCAGACATCATCCTTTCAAAATCTGAACATGATCTTGTACCCTTTTGCTCAGACATCATCCTTTCAAAATCTGAACATGTCCTTGTACCCTTTTGCTCAGACATTATCCTTTCAAAATCTGAACATGTCCTTGTACCCTTTTGCTCAGACATTATCCTTTCAAAATCTGAACATGTCCTTGTACCCTTTTGCTCAGACATCATCCTTTCAAAATCTGAACATGTCCTTGTACCCTTTTGCTCAGACATCATCCTTTCAAAATCTGAACATGTCCTTGTACCCTTTTGCTCAGACATCATCCTTTTAAAATCTGAACATGTCCTTGTACCCTTTTGCTCAGACATCCTTTCAAAATCTAAACATATCCTTGTACCCTTTTGCTCAGACATCATCATTTCAAAATCTGAACATGTCCTTGTACCCTTTTGCTCGACATCATCCTTTCAAAATCTGAACATGATCTTGTACCCTTTTGCTCAGACATCCTTTCAAAATCTGAACATGTTCTTGTACCCTTTTGCTCAGACATCATCCTTTTAAAATCTGAACATGTCCTTGTACCCTTTTGCTCAGACATCATCCTTTCAAAATCTGAACATGTCCTTGTACCCTTTTGCTCAGACATCATCCTTTCAAAATCTGAACATGTCATTGTACCCTTTGCTCAGACATCATCCTTTCAAAATCTGAACATGTCCTTGTTTGCTCACATCATCTTTTAAAATCTGACATCATCATCCATTCAAAATCTGAACATGTCCTTGTACCCTTTTGCTCAGACATCATCCTTTCAAAATCTGAACATGTCCTTGTACCCTTTTGCTCAGACATCATCCTTTCAAAATCTTAACATGTCCTTGTACTCTTTTGCTCGACATCATCCTTTCCAAATCTGACTATGTCCTTGTACCCTTTTGCTCAGACATCATCCTTTTAAAATCTGAACATGTCCTTGTACCCTTTTGCTCAGACATCATCCTTTCAAAATCTGAACATGTCCTTGTACCCTTTTGCTCAGACATCATCCTTTCAAAATCTGAACATGTCCTTGTACCCTTTTGCTTTGACATCATCCTTTCAAAATCTGAACATGTCCTTGTACCCTTTTGCTCAGACATCATCCTTTCAAAACCTGAATTGTACCCTTTTGCTCAGACATCCTTTCAAAATCTGAGGTAATGTCCTGAATATCAGACATCTACAAAATCAAAATGATGCTCAGACATTAAAATTGAATTTTCATGAGGTAATGTTTGAATATCAGGTCTACCAAAAAGATGTCGATTGGATGAGTGCACTGCATTTGTGACAAAAAAACATTTGTTTTTGAAATTCAGTGGTTTGAAACATTTGATTGGTTTTTGTGATGTTATTTCAAAGTATCTTTGCATACATTTTTCTGATGCAAATGGGCAGCAAACTTTTATATATGAGGTAATCATCTGAGTAATAATGTAAGACTATTTGAATACTTTTGGTAATGTATTCTCAAAATGTGCATTTGTGATATTGTTGTGTAATGATGCTCCCCTCTGGTCTGTGGCCATGTTTAATCATCCATTCCAATCTCAATAATTACATCCTAAAAAGTTCTGTTGCCATGGTTCTTCTTAGATTGACTTATTTGGTTTGTTTACAGTTCTTTTGTCTTAGGTACAATTTCATTCCTGCATGGTCAGTAAAATCTAATTAAAATCTGATCTGTGATTGGTCAAAAGTGGACATCTTATGCAATACCATGTTGTAGGGTTTTGGCTTGCTAGTGAGTAGCAATGGTTCTAAAGCAGATGTTATCCGGACATCCTTGTAGTTCATACTCATATATGTACATACTAATATTTAAATTGATAATTCAAGAACATAAAAAATAATTGTAATATTCCTTTCTGTGCTGTACTTTGAAGTTATTGTGAATGACAACTCATTGAAGTTTATAAGTGTTTATAGCAATAAATTAGTGACATCTGTACAATCTTCTGTTTTCATTATTTTTTGTAAAACCCTGAGTCTACTAAGAATATGTAGAATACCTTGATATGCAACCAATATCATTGTCTTTCATATTCAATAGCTGCTGGTTCAGACAGATGTCCTTTCCAAGATGAGAAGGGATGCTCATTTATTTTTACATATGAAACCCTTGCCAATGGTTCATTCATCTTGCTGGTACAAGAAGACAAAGGTGAGATTCATTCCTCTATTTGGTAATGTTATCTGCTGCCATCATATCATACCAGCTTTAAGTTCTATCACAAGTTATTTGTTAATGGTGTGAAGCAAAAACAAACAATAGAAACTGTTTTGCTTTTAAGATGATATTGACTTAAAAGAATCTTTGTTACATTCATCATGTAAATGACCTTTCCTGCATCTCAGCACTGAGGAAGGTGCACCTGATTACAAGTAGACACCAGTTTGATAATTGAGAGTACTTTCTTCTGAGAAAGAAAAGATTAAAATAGTTGTAGTTCTTCCAATGGAAATCTTAATAGCTCCCAAAACTTACTTAATCAAATTAATGTAATATATGTTTCCAGCCAGTATGTTTTGTTTCCACTAGGTTACAGTGTATGTAATGGGATGAATACAATTCAGGTACTGTGTGAGTGAAATATGACCCAGATAACCCGATTTTATTTCTTACCTTAGTTTGACTTGGATTGTCTCTGTACCGCTTCTCCTAAACAAATTGATAGGACCAAGTAAACCCTAAAACAGATTTTAATGCCTGAAGAACATAATGTCAGAAACTAAAAGGCATATCTAAACCTTGCCAACTGACCTGGTTAGAACATGGTCATGTGCCTCATAAAAGATATGGGTTGACATGCCCAGCATGTCCTAGGTTTGACAGGGTGACACCTTTGGTTAAGTCCACTCCTGTCCACCCGTAATCATTGGCTGTGACAAGGGTGAAAAGGTGTAAATTTCGGGTGTGAACAGGGTGGCATCAGGCATGAAATCTTTTCAAAGTCGCCATGGCCAGGATTGTTCTGGACCTGAAAAAGACTAACAAGCACCCGTCGATTTTTGTAAGGGCTGTGCTGTAAGTGTTGTAGATGTATAGATTGTATGCGCAAAGAAAATACAAAATGTATGTATAATATGCGTCTTACTTGATCAAAATATTGCCTTAAAGTGGTAACAACATATAAACGCAAACATTGACATCACTGCCTGCAGCACATTCTTATAGTGTTAAGTTGTTTGAAATTTAAACAAATCGTTGTAAGGTGGTTGAAAATAGTCAAGTTGTTTCAATAATTAATTTTTGTAATCAAATAGTGATCAATATTTAGAATTTGGAAATAACAAAACAAGTTGTTTGCAGTTTAAAAACTAGGGCCAAGTTAATTCACTTTCAAACCTTTTGATTGATAATGAAATCAAGGTTGTAGCTAGACAAGTTTGAGTGCCGGGCTCCAGTAACAATCAGTGACGTGCCCAGGGTGACTTCAAAGACCTTCTCTCCCATGAAGAACTGTCAAATTGAGTCCACTTCTATTGACAATTTTTTTTTTTTTAATTATTATTATCGGAAATTCTGCTCTCAATTCATCTCAATTCCCATTGTTATTCATCTTGCCCAAACTTTTTACCGCTTTTATGTCGTCCCAGTATCGTTCGACAAAAGCCGTATATTATTATAATTATTTTAAGTTAACTAGCGGCACATGTTTTTATGAACTACGCAACAACTTTTGTCAATATCAAATCCCCCACAAATCCCAAGAATATCGATCAGTCCATTATAATGTTAAGTGCATATGGGGTTTTAACAAATGTGATTGGTTACTTACATTAGGACCGGTCTATAAGCATGCCTTGGGCCTTTGGGGTGTATTATTTACTTTTTAAAAGTTTGTTTGTATGGTAAGTGACGGACTTGGCAAGCTGCCAGCAGTGATTCATAAGGATTAAAATGTGAACTTGAACTGTGTGCATGTGAGTATGTTTATGTAGGTGACATGTATAGGTGATTTTATGATAATATGTACTTTCAATTGCCTAAATTCCTATATAGCATGTTTTGATTGGGATTTATTGTGTGTAATGTATGTTATGTGTGTAAATCAGCGGATGACGTATTAAAGCGAGATTAAAAGGAGAACTGTTTAAACACTTAATTAATTAACCGAACTGAACTTTTGAGTGCCAGGACGGAAGAGTAAATTTTAGAGCCGAGTGCCGGGCGGGAATTGTGAGTCTTTGGTGGGCCCATCTGGCACCGCCTTCCGTAGCTAGAACCCTGAATGAAATTTACCAATTTGTCTCTGAAATCTTGTAAGCTGACAATGTTTTTAAGAATTTTGCCATTTTTATTATTTTCCCTCATAAATACATCTCAGTGTTTTGCATATCCTGGCACCCTGAAGGTTTCAAATACAATTGCTTACTGTTCAAAATAATTAAATTCATGTGTTGAGGTAGGCCCCTGGAAAAAGTAGTTTAGGAGCATGTGAAGATTATTTGAACAGTCATATTAAGAATGTATTAGGAATGATGTCTATCTGATCAAGAACAGAACATTTTTTTCTTCTCTAATTGAATGTTTTCTTTTATATGCAATTTATGACTTCCATTTGCAAATTGGAAATGTGGTAGATGGCCCCTCATCTACTCATTAAAGATTGATGAGGTATGTTATCTGCTGCGAGGATAAGATTGAATTACTTTGTTTTTCATTGGATAGAAACAGATCTTTCCAATCCATCTTTGTAACAGGAAAGCCTCAGGAATGCATTAACCTTCACTTAGAAAAAGCAGATGGATTTTTTTTTAATCAGGAAATCAAATAACTATGTGATTTCAACAATATTCATTCCAGCAGATTGGTCTTGTTTGTGGAGTTAAAGGGGTCAAGGTTTTAGGAATGACTGTTGTGATGCATGTAGTATGTTGGAAGTAATTGTCTGGTTTATGGGACAATTATTGAGTTACAAATAAAAAGGAACAAATACCAATGAGTGAATAAATACATTGATGAATAGATTAACTTGGTATGAAGCACATGAATTAGTAAATGTAAAGGTGATTGAAAGAAAGAGCTTATAGGTTGAATTCATAAAATGATAAAATGTAAATAAAAGTGTAAACTGGTAATTGGATGGATAGGTTTAATGGATGATTGTGAGATATAATGTGAAATGGAAAAGGATTGAGTTTTGATTAGCTAGGTTGAAGAAAAAATGATGAGTGGTCTTCATTGAGTTTTCAATCTGATTTGGTACCCTATACGATTTTTAAGGGAACATGTCAGGGTGAGTATGTTTTTTAAGTGGGTTATGGAGAAATTAAGGGAGTTGTGTTAATGTAAAGTTATCAATAGGAGGAAAGTGGAGAGCTGGTTTGTGACAGAAGGAAGATGAATTGAGGCGGTCAGTAAATGATGAGGATAATGGGTTTGTGAGGTGATAGGAGTTTGGATATGTGAGTGGAGGTTGGGTAGGTGAGTGGAGGTTGGGGTAGGTGAGTGGAGGTTGGGCACGTGAGTGGAGGTTGGGCAGATGAGTGGAGGTTGGGCAGATGAATGAAGGTTAGGCAGATGAGTGGAGTTTGGGTAGGTGAGTGGAGGTTGGGTAGGTGAGTGGAGGTTGGGTAGGTGAGTGGATGTTGGGTATGTGAGTGGAAGTTGGGTAGGTGAGTGGAAGTTGGGTAGGTGAGTGGAAGTTGGGTAGGTGAGTGGAGATTGGGTAAGTGAGTGGAGGTTGGGTAGGTGAGTGGGGTTGGGTAGGTGAGTGGAGGTTGGGTAGGTGAGTGGAGGTTGGGTAGGTGAGTGGAGGTTGGGTAGGTGAGTGGAAGTTGGGTAGGTGAGTGGAAGTTGGGTAGGTGAGTGGAGGTTGGGTAGGTGAGTGAAGGTTGGGTAGGTGAGTAGTGGTTGGGTAGGTGAGTGGAGGTTGGGTAAGTGAGTGGAGGTTGGGTAAGTGAGTGGAGGTTGGGTAGGTGAGTGGAGGTTGGGTAGGTGAGTGGAGGTTGGGAGGTGAGTGGAGGTTGGGTAGGTGAGTGGAGGTTGGGTAGGTGAGTGGAGGTTGGGTAGGTGAGTGGAGGTTGGGTAGGTGAGTGGAAGTTGGGTAGGTGAGTGGAAGTTGGGTAGGTGAGTGGAGGTTGGGTAGGTGAGTGGAGGTTGGGTAGGTGAGTAGTGGTTGGGTAGGTGAGTTGGAGGTTGTAGATGTTAGGAGTGTAAGAGGGAGTGGAAAGGATTTTTGATTGGCGGAATGGAATGTGCAGGTGGGTGGATGCAGAAGATTACGATTGCAAATGATAAGTGCATGGAGGATGACAGGTACACAGGAGAAGATGATAGAAAGGTGTATTAACCTGGTAGGCGAATGGGGGTTGGGGGTGGATGGTAGGTGAATGGAGAATGGTGTGTGAACGGAGGATTGTAGGTGAATGCAGGATTGTAGGTGAATGGAGGATGGTAGGTGAATGGGACATGGCACAGTTAATTTATGGAGGCGATAAATGGGCATGGTAAGGTAGATAGGGTGAATAGGTATGGTAAGAGATGGGGATGTGGGTTAGATAAAAGAAGACTAAGGGTATGATGAGTGAGAGATGGAGGAATTGGGGATAAATGGTAGATCAAGTAAAAGGTGGATTCCACTGTGAAAGTCTGAAAAGTGAGTGGAAGATGAAGGTGTATTGGTCTTCATAATATTTGTATGAGGGTTCAGTGTTCTGACTGGTAAGCTCAATTGGTAGAGCACTCCCTTTTTAGCCGGTAGATCGTGGGTTCGTTTCCCATCTGGGTCATAAGCAAAGACTCAAAATAAGACCTGCTGCCCTCTCATTGGTGCTCGGTATAAGGGAACTGGGTAGGGTAATAATACCTGATCAGTTTAATATAAGATGACTGTGTGATTGAGAATAGTCTGCAGGAAAGTTTGCAGTTTGAGAGACGATTTGGCAAAAGGTATTTAGCACTTAAGAGTGTGATTGTAGGAAAGTGATAAGAAATTGAAGTATCATTATATCAGTGACAAGTGGCTTTGTATCATTATTATCAGTGACAAGGGGGTTTGTATCATTTTGCGATGCCTTTTTTAATCTTCCTTCAACCAGAAAGAGATATATACGAAATGGAATCGAAGAGATCCGAGTTGCTACTTCAAAGTTATGCTTTACAACGATCATCAGACATGGAAACACTTCAACTACATAAACAAAATTCTACTTCTGTGCGTGAATGAGTGATTTTGTGAGTGGCTTGTTGCCACAACGATAACAAGACACCATTTCTTCCCTTTTGTTGGGAAATAAATCCTCTCGTATGTGCATAGAAAACATTGCAATGATATATATGTGCGTGTGTGTTTGAGTATTTTTCAAGAGACCGTAAACTAATGAAAACTTGGTTCTTTTCTTTAAGGTACCAGATTAACTGAGAAAGTTTACTCTCTAAGCATGAATGTTGTGCTTGAAAGATTTTGTGCAGTCATTATAGCCTTATTTGAATGCTCCACATGTCATGCATGTATAAGCATATGTTATGTGTTTTTTACTACTTCAACTTTTGAAGTGTATATGCATATATTTGGAAACGTTGTAAGGTCAAGGTTAAAGAGCCTTAGCAAAAAGGTTTGAAGAGTACTTAAAAATTATAGTGCACCCTTCTTCACATACTACACATAGGATAAAACAGGTAAATATACTGGAGAGCAAAAAGGCTTCTTGAGTACTGCTATCTGAAGAAGTAATTGATAAATAATTCTATCCTGAACAATTATAAGAATGAAGTAATGCATTTTTTTAAAGGAGCAAGATAACTATGTGCATCCAGTTGTCAGCGTTATTCTTTGATGAATTGTTTACGATTTATTTTCCAGGCTGTGATACTTGAAAGTCCTTAGAAGATCTCACTGTCTTTATTTGTCTTTTTATTTATGGTATGCATGAGCATCACCTGAAGTGCAGTCTCAATTTACTTTCTTGAGTGTCTTTACTAAGTATGAACATGTTCTGCCATCCCTGAACATGTAGAAACCCATAGGGCATGACAAGCTTGTATACCCAGAAAACATTTCTCCATAATTGTAGACTTATTCTGAAACTTCTTTATTCTGGTCAGTAAATGTTTGTATTCTTCCATTTTTATTTTCTCATTATCCTTGTTTTTCTTTTGCAGTTTGCCCTGAACCAATCAACCCACTGATTGTAATCATACCCATTGTAGTTGGTATTATTGTTATCGGTATATTACTTCTGCTCCTATGGAGGCTTTTGATATATTTATGGGACAAGAAAGAGTATCAGCAATTTGAAAAAGATAGGCAGAATGCTAAATGGCAAATGGTGAGTTATCTCTATTTTAGATTTCAGTTTACAATCCAATCTTGATTTGATAATCAATTGTTAGCATCACATTCTTAGAAACATAGGCGTATGGGCATGTGCTTATATGAGGGGGCAAGACGACTTTTGCCGGAAAAATAGAAGGATTGCCTGAATTTTGGGATGGGATCAATTGCTCAATTGTTGGATTTTGTTGAAAATGTATTACCAATAATCATCATTTTGGATACAATATACGAATATACTCATTGACGTATCCGCCGCAAGTAGGAAGTCTGCCTTGAACCACAACAAAAAAGTATCAGACTTTACACTTTTTAATTTTTATCTTTTTCGTTTTTTTATCAGTACGCCCTTCTGCCTGAAAAAAACCCCGCTGCTGCTGTCCGCATAGTTGTTGATTTTTTGAAACTAAGGGGGGAAATTTCCCCCTTGCCTATGCTTAGAAACAAGGATTTGTCCATTGTCAAACGGACATCTCACATTGCATTGTTTACAAATCATTACAAATCAGCTATTTAAAAATGATCTTAGAAAAAAAAAGATGTTTTGAACAGCAGGGTTGAAGTGATTTTGCACGAATATAGTCTCTGAATGTAATTTTTAGTTGAAGCTTTATTTACAGAAAAGCAGTCCATATATGTTTAAGAATCTGGGTTCACTGACTTGAAAAAAGATGTAATTCTATAAGCTGGCATGAAACTGCTTATAGCACTTGAGCAGAAAGGAAATATAGAAATCTTGATTCAGACATAACATAACATAACAAGATAATGGGCTAAGAAGGTTTAGTCACCCCATAAAAAGCCCAAACTAAAAATAATAAAAAAATCAACGAAGCCCAGAGTTAGTAAAGAACTTATCAATGTTGACTTTGAAATTGTGAAAAGAATTGGAGCTAACTACCCACTCAGGCAAGCCATCCCACTCATTAACAACTCTTTGCAAAAAACTAAAATGCCAAATATCTGTCCGTGAGACCTCTTTGGTCAATTTTAAACTGTTACCACGTGTCACATTAGTATTAGCAAAACCTGCAAGAAATAAAAGAAAATAAAGCATCACTTCCAGATAGGAATTTAAAAGATTTAAAAATTTTCAAAAGAACTTTTCTGAACAGCACGCAAACCTCCCAAACATCCACACTGGCTGATTACGCCTACAGAATTTTTTTAATGGGACAATTCTATTAACATCTTCCAAAACGTTAGTTTAGAAAAACATCCCATACTTTAAAAGGATTTAAGTCACAGAGCAAAGATGTCCAATCGAATGACAAATTATCCTGAAGTGCAGCAAAGTCAGCATTCTTAAAATCTAATACCAGTTTTGGGGAGACTTGGTGAAACAATACAGATCAAAACTAATGAGGTCATGATTACTACATCCTACCTCATCGCTACTTAACCTTATCGCTACTTAGCACATTTCTAACCATACTTTCTTCACTACTGAAAATCAGATCAAGACAATTTCTGCCTCTTGTGTCAAGCAACACATGCTGGGTGAAAAAAATAGTCAGATACAGCTTTCAGTAAATCTTAATCATGTGGACCACTAGTAAAAAGATTCCAATCAATGTCTGGAAAATTAAAGTCCCCAAAAACAACAACCCTCCTAGAAGCAACTTTCCTGAAGCAGTCAAGCAATTTCTGATTGTTCTCAGGACTAGAATTTGGTGAACTATACACTAGCACCACCAACCAGAGCTACCAACATCACCATCAACAATAAGCTCACACCATAGGCAATTTGAAAAACCAAAGAAAACTTGCTAGTCCTATTTATACAATTAAAACTGTCTTTCACAAACAATAAACACTACCTCTACCATTGAGAGTATCTAATCTGTCTTGCCTGAAAAGTGAGGAACCTGGAAAATGTATCTCTGATTCACTAATATCACTATAAATTCAAATCTCAGTAATATGAATTATATATCAGGTGTACTAATTGAAACTTCAGCCAGAAGCTCATCACATTTATTCAAAATGCTACGAACAGATAAGCGAGCAGGTATTGAAACCTGAATGTAAACAGAGAATTTTCTTCTTTAATTAGTAGTTTGAAAATACTGTGTATTAATTAACCCTTACTCTACCACGCGGCGATAGTATCGCCGTTTTCAAACTACCTTTTTCTAAAAATAAAATCGGGACTTTACCACAGTCCTATAGGAGTAATCTTGGTATCATTTTTAAGTACTCAAGATATTTCTTTCACAAAATGTAACTTTTTTTATAGGGGTCATATTACAGAATTTTGAGAAAGAGTATAATGAAAAAGGTAAAACCCCAAAATTTGCTACAAATTTTACAATTTTTTTCTTTCTCTTTTTCAAATCTTACAATAACTTCAACACCACATTTTTGCTTCAAAATCAAACACGCAAGTCCTAAGACATGATAGTATTGGTTTTTGGCCTAAATTTCTATAAACCCTACCTGCAATCTTTTGTTTGGAAAATTTCTTTAAAATTTTACGAATTTCTGCCATTTTTGACCGGTTTTTTTCCTTCTTATTCAAAAATCGTGTGACCAAACCGTACATCGCACATGCTTCATCGACCCGCCGTTCGAAAGTGCTTGAAATTTGCTTTCATTTGATATATAAATAAAGGCATACCCCGCTCTATTTAGAACCTTTTCTATAAGAATTATACCTCACCTCTCAAATTTGAATGACTACGTGGTGCGGAGGAAATGTATGCGGCTAGCACGCGAGCACTCTAGGTTGGAGTCTCACAGTGACCACTGCATAATTATTTTACTGCTGCAGCTTTCAGGGGTCTTTTGACTAGAATCATTTTGAATGGTTTTTTCCATGTTTCCTTTCTGTCTAAAAATTATAGAATAGTATCATTGGAAAGGAAATTTCATGAAGAATCTAAATAACACACATCTTTGTTTTCAATATTGACAAGAAGTTATACTTCTGCAAAGATTGACCATTTCTTGACCAAATTTAACAGAAAATTGCTTAATTTGCATATTTTTGTCCAATATTTCCTAAAATGGCTTTCATTACTCAAAAGATATATATCTTAGCCTCTATTCCAACCAAACTTGTAACGAAAGAAAATGAAAGAAAAGTTGTCAAAAATGCATATGAAAAAAAAAGTTACCAAAATTAGGCTCGCTTTTTCTAAAATCTGGTAGAGTAAGGGTTAAATCAATTACGGTGGGTCATTTTGTAGAAGTTATTGTTTTTTTTTTCTTGTTATTTGGTCTTGGGGGAAAATTAAGTGGGAGAAGATAGTTGACATACTAGATAAGGTTGATAGTGATTGTTTATTTGAAGTCATTTTTGGATTCAGACTGTTAGTTATAAAAATTGTAAACCAAAATAGGAGTTTTGAATTTACTTTAATTTTTATTGGTGAATTTTACATTTAAAATCGATTTTAGCTGAATGTGATTTCTTTAGTTCTTCGACCAATCGGCAGCTGGGGGAATTTTCCCGTTGTTGCACAACCAGTCATCTGCAGTTGCTTGTGGAAAAATTGTTAACGACAATGCGAGTGTGAATTACCTTTGTGTATAATGTATGATGTATAACGTATATGATGAGAGCTCTGAAAACATTTTATTATACGCTTGATCCCATATTGTGCGTAAATTGTGCAGGCGGCTAAGATTCTCCCAGTTTTTGATTGGTCAATAAGATTCCCCCAGTATACGAATGGTCCCTTATGGACACGTTAATTTTGGCCATGTGACATTATTTAAATTAGATTTCAAGAAATTGCTGATTCCAATTTAGTCTATAGTGCTTTACATACAGTTTTGCAAATATTCAATGATACCAAGTGGTCAATGTTTTTGAATGTTAACTACAGCTGGATAACAGTATAAAAAAATTGTCTTTACATACAATTATTTTAGTTAGATCTGAATGTTCGTTTCGGAGTGTAAATTTGTGCATAGCCTGTTAATATTCCACCTTTAGTATAAAATTATGTCAAATTTTATTTTGAAAAAATAAAAAAAGGATTGAAATTTGAAACGCTAATGATGTTCGGTAGCTTCTAGAAATGTCATTAAGTTAAAGACAAAAGCTACTTCAGGGTGGCCTCTTATTTCTTTCAAACCTTCACTTATTATCTGCTACTCCTTGATTTTTCACTTGAAAGATAGATGAGGTTTCTTCAACTTTGCTCTCAGTGAGCTGCATTAAGTTATCTACATCGAGAACAGAAGGTTCTCTACCTGAAGTAGTTCACGAGTAGTATTGATGCTCTATCTAATTTTTATTTTAAAACTGATGAATTTAAAAACACAAGTTTCCTGAACCAACCCTGCTTAGTACCCTCTGGTGTTTTAACAGTGCAATAAGCCATGAGATTAAAAAAACAAAACATGCTTCAAAAAAAGATCACAACACAACTTTTTCTGCAGTGAAAGAGATTCTGATGCAATTAAATTAAATAGGTCAAAGCCCATCGATTGTTTTAAACCATGGACTTTCTGTGTTAATTAAGTGTCTGGCTGTAAGTAGGTTAAGGCAAGAAAGGTTCATCTGGACAAAGCAAAAGCTGTCCACAAAGTTGTTTAGCGAAGCAAATTATTCCAAGTACATACTGTATGGCTATTACACATAAAAAAAGTATTAGCTCATGAAAACATTTAGGTTGAGTTATAAAAATAAAGAAAGTACACTATGTGCCTCACTATAACTGGATTTGATAAATTGATAACCAGTTTTCATTGAAATGCACTTTAAAATGATTCCGTTGAGGTAAATGAAAGGAATCTGTCGCAATTATTTTAGCAGCAAAATTTGATTTAATAAATTTGAAGTTTTGTATCGATTTAGAAGAATTGATACTTTGTAACTACCATAGTATTATCAGGTTGAATATCTTCATTCTTTAAACTCATTGTGAAAGTGATTTCTTACCTTCCATGGCTTTCATGGATTAT
Organism: Chiridota heheva; assembly: GCA_020152595.1. NCBI lineage: Eukaryota > Metazoa > Echinodermata > Holothuroidea > Apodida > Chiridotidae > Chiridota > Chiridota heheva. Next base: position 874,971 of record JAIGNY010001150.1, on the reverse strand, counting down.
ATGTGAAACAACGGAACAATGTGTCCTTGATGTTGATATGGACCACCTGAGGCTGGTAGCTCAAGTTAATATGTGATGACAAATGGTCTAAGGCAAAGCTTTTTAACTGATCTTACCTTTCAAAAATGATAAATAGTCATGAAGGGTAAATTTTTATATCAGAAAGGGAAAATATGTCATTTTTCTTTAGGCGATTCATATTCCATAAATTTATTCTTTTTTACAAATATTGGTACTGTAGACATGAAATTTGAAAAATATGAAGAGTTTATGTTTTTAAAGATATCATATATAATAAATGTTTGGCATTGTGCTGTTGAAAGAAAATCTAGCATAAGTTTATAGACTATTCATATACATTTACTAAAATAGAAAAGATTTTTTATTGTACTAAACTTGGCACTTTACATTTGCATTTCTCTTTAGAATAGTGGCAAAAAAGCTTTGGAAGATGTGATAGCATGGGAAGGTGGGAGCTTGAGTTGTATGCCAGTTTGGCCCTGCTTGTGTTTTTTAGGAGCTGATTTTGTATGAAACTTTAGATGGTGTTGCAGCTTGGTTGATGTGGCAGCTTGGGTGCTGGTTGTTTATGAAAGTGTAGATGATGTGGCAGCTTGGGCATTGTGGCAGCAGCTTGAGTAGATGTGGTTTAATGTCAATCGATATTGGTTTGATGTGAAAGCAGTAGAGATGAGTTTATGTGAAAGAATAGATGGTGTGTTAGCTTGGTCGGTGTGGCAGGATTTGTGTGTAGGAGCTTGGTCGGTGTGGCAGGATTTGTGTGTAGGAGCTTGGTTGGTGTGGCAGGATTTGTATGTAGGAGCTTGGTCGGTGTGACAGGATTTGTGTGTAGTAGCTTGGTTGGTGTGGCAGGATTTGTGTGTATGAGCGTGGGGGGTGTGGCAGGATTTGTGTGTAGGAGCTTGGGGGGTGTGGCAGGATTTGTGTGTAGGAGCTTGTGGGTGTGGCAGGATTTGTGTGTGTGGCAGGATTTGTGTGTGTGGCAGGATTTGTGTGTAGGAGCTTGGGCGGTGTGGCAGGATTTGTGTGTAGGAGCTTGGGGGTGTGGCAGGATTTGTGTGTAGGAGCTTGAGCGGTGTGGCAGGATTTGTGTGTAGGAGCTTGGTTGGTGTGGCAAGATTTGTGTCGTGTGTGGCAGGATTTGTGTGTCAGAGCTGTGAGTGCAGGATTTGTGTGTAAAAGCTTGGTCGGTGTGGCAGGATTTGTGTGTAGCAGCTTGGTCGGTGTGGCAGGATTTGTGTGTAAAAGCTTGGTCGGTGTGGCATGATTTGTGTGTAGGAGCTTGGTCGGTGGGGCAGGATTTGTGTGTAGGAGCTTGGTCGGTGTGGCAGGATTTGTGTGTAGGAGCTTGGTCGGTGTGGCAGGATTTGTGTGTAGGAGCTTGGTCGGTGTGAAAACTTGAGTTTAGGTGAAATTTTGTATGGTGTGGTAGTTTGATTCGTGTGAAACCTTAGTGTCAGAGTTGTGATGGTGTTGGAGTATGGATCTTGCGAATTTTGGATGGTATCATAGTGTGAGTGGTGTCAGACTTTGATTGATGTGGAGCTTACAATAACTTAATGCTGATTGTTGGAAATCCCTGACGACTAAATACGTGCATTAAGAGCCACATTCAATTTGTCAAGCTTTTAATTATACGGGAGAAGGCCTTGACTGGTAGATATACAGCTGCTGCAAGTCAATTTTCATTTGTGCGGAAATATTTGGATAAAGTAACCAGACAACTAACTTATCAGTCCAGATAGTCGTTTGGTGTAGCAGATGGTTAATCAACCAAGTATGAAAACAATCAGGAATTCAGATCGTTTACTGTTTGATAAGTTGCCACTTTGCAAGCTATTTTACTCTCTTACATTTGTGTATTTTGTTTAAAAAGTGCTCTGAGGACTGGAAGTAATTTTCCTGATTATATCTAAGTGTATCCCAGAGGGTTTGCAGATTTTATTTGCATTTGTAAATGTCCTTGAATCCTGTTGTAGATAAGTTTTTCTTCTCTTATAGATGAACCTTGTGAAAGTACTCTGCTCTTTGTTTAATTAGCTGTTATTCAGCCTGTGCCCCTCACAAGTCTGCAGGCAAAGTTATTTAATTTCGGGAGGGTTAAATGAAGCATTGTTTAACACATATTCACAGGGACTCCTAGAGTTGTTTGGTTAATGTAGTAAAGCACTTTAGAGAATTGTATTAGTAGAGAGATACAAGAGGTTGAAAGGTAGCTGAACCAAGATAACAAACAAGTATCCCTTTTGTCATTTTAAAAAAAGCAACATATTTTTTTGCCATTTTGTAACAGCTTAAAGCTTGCTAAAACAAATTTTGGGTAAATAATCATAAACTATTTGAGGTTATGTCGTTAGTATTGTGTGCATAAGTGGATACTTAAAAGTGTAGACATTTGGAGGTTCATAGAGGCAGCAGAATTTGTTGAGCCTGTAAAATTGGGTTAATCTTTATTCAGAAAAGCAAAAAGTACTGTGAGACACATTGAGCTTAACCTAGCATGTCTTTAAGTATCCTCTGGCTTTGAATAAATTAGTGTTTTTGCAATAAAGTCAAAGGTAACCAATCTGTTTTTAGCGCATTGTCAAATTTCAGTATACTGTACTTTAACAATATTTTCTCTAGCGAGGCATTCCTTGACTACTACTATGTTAAGATGAAAGCTAGTGTGGCAAGTGGGTTCACTATAATGTGTTTATATACTTTATTGAACTTCATTCACTTTATGAAATTTACCATCTTTCAAAATGAAAGATGAAAATTGTGTGGAGCTGTCAGGACAGTTGCGTATCTGCATCATATTTTTCAAGAGTGCATCAGAATTCAATGTAGAGAGGTAGTTGATAAAATTGTATTTTGCATACATACTGTAGCTTTGTAGAACATCCACTCTGTAGTTTAAAAACAAAAAAATTAGTCTGAACAGGGAATTGAAGAGTAAATATTTTGCCACTGAAAACAAAAGTTCAAAGATATCGGGAAAATTATCACCATTATACAATGTAAAGGAAACTTTAACAGTGTAAAGGAAACTTTAACAGTGTAAAGGAAACTTTAACAGTGTAAAGAAAACTTTAACAGTGTAAAGGAAACTTTAACAGTGTAAAGGAAACTTTAACAGTGTAAAGAAAACTTTAACAGTGTAAAGGAAATTTAACAGTGTAAAGTAAACTTTAACAGTGTAAAGAAAACTTTAACAGTGTAAAGGAAACTCTAATAGTGTAAAGGAAATTTTTACAGTGTAAAGAAAACTTTAACAGTGGAAAGGAAACTTTAACAGTGTAAAGGAAACTTTAGCAGTGAAAAGGAAACTTTAACAGTGTAAAGGAAACTTTAACAGTGTAAAGGAAACTTTAACAGTGTAAAGGAAACTTTGACAGTGTAAAGGAAACTTTGACAGTGTAAAGGAAACATTAACAGTGTAAAGAAAACTTTAACAGTGTAAAGGAAACGTAAACAGTGTAAAGGAAACTTTAACAGTGGAAAGGAAACTTTAACAGTGTAAAGGAAACTTTAGCAGTGAAAAGGAAACTTTAACAGTGTAAAGGAAACTTTAACAGTGGAAAGGAAACTTTAACAGTGTAAAGGAAACTTTAGCAGTGAAAAGGAAACTTTAACAGTGTAAAGGAAACTTTAACAGTGTAAAGGAAACTTTAACAGTGTAAAGGAAACTTTGACAGTGTAAAGGAAACTTTGACAGTGTAAAGGAAACATTAACAGTGTAAAGAAAACTTTAACAGTGTAAAGGAAACGTAAACAGTGTAAAGGAAACTTTAACAGTGTACTGGAAACTTTAACAGTGTAAAGGAAACTTTAACAGTGTAAAGATAACTTTAACAGTGTAAAGATAACTTTAACAGTGTAAAGGAAACTTTGACAGTGTAAAGGAAACTTTAACAGTGTAAAGATAACTTTAACAGTGTAAAGGAAACTTTAACAGTGTAAAGAAAACTTCAACAGTGTAAAGGAAACTTTAACACTGTAAAGGAAAGTTATCAAAGGGATTTTTGATTGTGGCATAACAACTCTTCTTATTCAGAATATCGGATGTTTGCACATGTTTCATTATTATTTAACCATAACTTTGACGTATTGTTATTTAGACCTGAAAACTTTATTGGCTGTACTTAAAGTGTTTGTTTGAATTGCTGTGTTTTAAAGCTTGATCTAAATTGTTGTATTCAAAAAAATTAAAAGCTGGATCTAAATTGTTCTTTTTAAAGGTCTCCCCTGAATAACTGTATTTAGAACGATTATAAGTGAATAACTGTATTTAGAACCATTAAAAGTGAATAACTCTATTTAGAACCATTAAAAGTGAATAACTATTTAGAACCATTAAAAGTGAATAACTATTTAGAACCATTAAAAGTGAATAACTGTATTTAGAACCATTAAAAGTGATTAAGTGTATTTAGAACCATTAAAAGTGAATAACTGTATTTAGAACCATTAACAGTGAATAACTGTATTTAGAACCATTAAAAATAATAACTGTATTTAGAACCATTAAAAGTGAATAACAGTATTTAGAACCACTAAAAGTGAATAACTGTGTTTAGAACCATTAAAAGTGATTATGTATTTAGAATCATTAAAAGTGAATAACTGTATTTAGAACCAATAAAAGTGAATAACTATTTAGAACCATTAAAAGTGAATAACTGTATTTAGAACCATTAAAAGTGATTAAGTTTTAGAACCATTAAAAGTGAATAACTGTATTTAGAACCATTAAAGTGAATAACTGTGAGAACCATTAAAAGTAATAACTGTATTTAGAACCATTAAAAGTGAATAACAGTATTTAGAACCACTAAAAGTGAATAACTGTATTTAGAACCATTAAAAGTGAATAACTGTATTTGGAACAACTAATTGGAAACAGCATATTGAGTATCAGTTTCTATTTCCTGAGTTTCGAACAATTTTTCTACCTTTACTTTTATTACATTGCAGGAAACTATGATGTTATATGTTTTTCATTTCTATATAACTAAATAAAAAAATTGTGTAACTCTTTTCTTTCTTTCTTTGCAGGGGGAAAATCCTATATACAAACCATCAACAACAGTTCATAAAAACCCCATGTATGGAAAGTAAGCACCTGCTGGTACTTGGTTTTTTACTTTTATTTTTTAACAAATTGTTTTTTTTTACAAGCTTAAAGTGTCCATAGAATATTCCGTGCCATCAAAAAGCAAGTTTAGCCCCCTTCTTACTGATGAATGTCTGTGTGTTTACTTCTTCAATTTATGCACCATGGTTGCTAAAAACAAAATTGAGATCATATTTAATGGATGTTAGCCTTTCCATATGAGACGAATGCTGAGGAATTGAAACTAATTATGCATTAATCTGTTTGTCCTCAACTAGTGAACTGTGAACACATAAAAGGGAAGAAGCGGTCCATGTCAATTCCAGCTGTTTGTATCAATTTTGGTTGTGGGAGAGATGTAAGTCTCTTAATAATCATCTTGAAACAAAAGAGAAACAAATTTCACCGGCTCTTTTCATAATGTTTTTACCATGTTCCTTTCATGCATGGTAATTGACAGCTATTTATTTTGCTTGAGTTACTGTAGTGCGTGGCGAGGCAATCAGAGCGAAACGGCTTGAGACTAGGATACAGTTTAACAGATATAGTTTGACTAGAAGGATGAATGACAAGTGTAGAAAGGGCTCAAGCTACGGGTAGCAGCATTTGGTTGTCAGTGCTGTTTGGGGGAAACGTTTTGGATGGTCATATAGACAAGGTTTATACAGGGAATTTTTTTGTCACAAACCATTACCAACGACTTTTATAAAAGTAGAATGTGCCCTTTGAATTGTTAAAGGGTCTACATGTGGCTAAGAGCATTTGCAATTTGTAGATCGGTTGATGATTGAACAATTGTCATTTTCTTGCAGCCACTCTGAGGGGTAATACCAAAATGTTGTAGTATATGATAAATTCACCCTTGAAAAGGCATTCAAGGTTTGGATGCACAGGGAAGTATTTATGGACTCGAAATAGAAGCTCCTCCAATGCACACTATCTATGGCACACTTGAATATACATGCATTTAAATATTGAAAAAATAAAGTGTAACAATAATAAATAAGAATTTCCTTGATCACATTTGAAAATTGAAATGTGATTATGTTGTTAATGCAGGGACCATGGAGCAATTTTTGAAGTGCGGAGAGGGAGGGGGGGGGGGAAGAAGAAAATGGTGAAAATAAAAGGGACATCACATTTATAATAAACCCTGTACACTAACTCCCAACCATATTAGTACATAGTAGGGGGTAGGAAGGGTCATCTTTCAGGAAGGAGGGGCAGGGGGACAAAAAAAAACCAAAATTTGCCGGCCACCAGTGGAAAAATTACACTAGTAAATTCAGTTCCATCACTGGCTTTGCTGCTGATCGGAAAATCTTCAATTTTTTGGGAAATCTTTCAATTTTCAAGAAATTTCCTCATTTTCGAATTTTTTTTTTTTTTTTACGGGTATGCAGTCTCCCTCAAATTTGGGTGAAATGTTTGACAATTGGGGAAAATTTTGTTCCTTTTGGGCAATTTTCTTCAAGTTTGAGGATATTTTAAAGAAATTTTGGGCAATTTCCTTCAAATTTTAGGGAAAATTCAGGCAATTTTTTCAATTTTGGGGAAATTTGTGCAATTCTCTTAAATTTTCTGAAAATTTCTTGACAAAAAGTGGGAGGAGGGGGCTAGCCCTAGTCTCTGCGGTCCCTGGAATATTTGGTCTTGGGCAGATATAAGATGTACAATACCTTTATAAAGAAAATGGTGTAGTAGATTTCTTTTTCTTTTTTCTTTTACTTCTGTCAGGTAAACTCATTACTGTAAATAATATTTGAAATTTAGTTTCAGTACGCAACCATGTATGATCCACACTTGGATGGATATTCATAGTATTTTCACCTTATGTTTGGTGAGTGTTACTGTCTGAAGATTAGGTGGAAGCTCCTCATACATTTGAGTGGAAATAGTCAGAGCAGTAGTTAGATTTAATCCTTTAAAACATTCAGCTCAGAGAAATTAGGGGACCATCTATGTTTATGTTATTCTTTCAACATCTTTAGTTTATTTCCTGTTTTAATTATCATAAACCTATCAATGTCATGTTTGTTAAAAATTTTAAAATGTATTTGAATTTGAAATTTTCTTTCCTTTTTGTACTTTCTTTAATAGATTATATAAATAATTTGATTAAAGAATAATATATCAAATGTTTATTAAAATATAGGATGCAAAATTAACGTAGCAATTAAATATGATATTCCAAACAAGATATATAGATAAATAGCTGTTAGTCCGAGTCTGCACAGATGTGTTTCAATACTTTTTTTCAAAACTGCCAGATTTTTCACAATTTAAAAATTGAATATTTTCCCCTAAATTTTGGATGAGTTGTATAAAGTCAAATTCACTTGTCACACTTGTTTTCATGCAGCAAATGTATTGCTTTTTGAGGAAATGAAAGGAATTGTTTTCATTAGTCTAGTTTTAAGGAAGTAAAGTAGGAACTAATATTTGATGAGTAGATTGATTCAGGTCTGTTATCTTTCTAGGGTTGTAAACTTTCTGATGTCGGCATAATGCAATGTAGATATATGCCATACATTTCAAGGATGAGGAGGTGAAATTGTTATCTCTGGGTTAGGAAATAGGTCACAATCACCATAGCAACACCGTAACTACAGTAGGTGGGGCAAACAAACCTAAATCCGCAATCATGCATGACCAATGAATGCATTGACATTTAGATGTTCATGTGACCTTCCGCAATAAGATGTTCATGTGACCTGCCGCAAGTTTTTTTCCATTTATGGCACTTCTCCCGATCTTTAGAGTATTTAGCAAAAAGAATAAACAAAATATTGTTTGCTAACCATCTGGAAAACGGGAATCGGATTTACAAGTAGGTGCCATTTTTGCTCACCATCTTGTCGTCACTTAGTCTGTGTGTGCAGAAATTTGTTTTGTGCAGTATATTGTATTGACCGCATGAGTGCGTGCCGCTAGCTAGATGTACTGTACAAGTACCGCATAGGATTTTTACCCCACTTGGTTAGGCAAATTTTGTTGCTATGCAAATTCGTGTGGTGATTGGTTAAAAATGCTGTCAATCATCTAACTTAGAGAGATTAATTACCCCATGGTGTTTTTATGAATATTAATCAGATTAATTTGAAATAGAAAAGTGGAATTGGTTATTTCTTTTCATTTTATCAGCAATTTGCAGTACATCCAGTAAATGCTAATCGTCGATAACATTTAAAGTGCATCATTTACTTTAGTGTTACAAACATAAAAGAAAAAGCATGTTTATAAAATGCCTCTTAAGATACAAGACTCTTGTACTCTACCCACTGCGTTTTTGCCAATGTGATGTACATGTATCAGTGTGGTTAAGCTCCAATGTGATGTACATGTATCAGTGTGGTTAAGCTCTGGTTAGCATTACATTCATCCTAACATGTTCATTCCTTGTCACAGTATGAAAGCATGCTGTACATTTGATCAGGTGGAGGTTTTAATTGTTGTCTTCAAACCCCGATCTTCCTTCCAGTCATTTGGGATCCTTTCTCGGTCGTTCCTCCTCCAAGGGTTTGCTCATATCATGCCACAGATCGGTATAATGATTGTTTTTGTATTTGCATGTTACAAACCTTGTACAAATTAGAAATCAGGGAATGATGAATACATGTGTAGTTCAGAAAAAAAGAAGCTAAATTAAATCACTTAGCTTGTAATGTGAGTGGTAATTTATATTGATTGTTATTTTTGTAACGTGATGATATCTTGTATTGATTTATTGAGAGACTTTTTAACACATAATAAAATGCCAAGGAATTGAAGTGATGAGCGCATTTTATGGTGTGGTATGTCATAGAATTACACACAAAAATTGAGTGAGATATTGTACATTGTATTTATTTTTTATGTAAAGTAGTAGATGACTTGTGATGGTGTATATACCATTACAGGTTTGCTGGGAATAATAAAATGTATTACAACATTGCGTGAAATAAATCTTTTTTTATGATATTCATTGGTGCTTATGATTATGACTGATTATTCTAACACATTTTTTGTAGGGGTAAGAAAGGTAAGTTTCTCTAAGTGTTTTTGGTTGGGGGTGGTTTTAATGTTATTTTCTAGTTTCTTTTAGTAAAAATTTGTATGTAGGATATCTGTCTCAATATGCATATATTTCTTCCATCGCAAATGTTTCATTCAACATAAATGTTTTGCTTTGCATGTAGTTGTTTGTAATTTGGCATAATTCATTTCCTACCTTTTCTACAATTTTACTTACATTCCAATTGTAATATTAATTGCTTCATTGAAATGCAACCAAGCAGATTCTTATGATCGAGTTTCACTAGGTAATGAGTAAAAATAGTTGCACAGAACAGCACATGTTTTATGTAAGAGATTCTCTGCGTAGTATCAATGACACATATGCAGTTTATGTACAAGCAAGATCTGTGTTATGGCTGTCGAGTCATTTGTGTATCAGAGAGAAACAGCATAAAATAGTCCATTACAAAACTGAGATACCATTGGTTAAAATATATCGCTGTTCCCTTTTACAATCAACATTGGTTAGCAGCCAAGGTAAACAGAAGTGGCACTTCAAAACAGGCCAGCAATTTGTTGAGCAAACATAGACCTGTCAGAATTTTATGTCCTAAAACACTTCCATCCCGTAACATTGGGATTGTTAGAAAGATATTCCTTCAAAATTGAAAATGTCACTTAATATGTGAGTGGTAAGTGTGTTTGCCAATCAAATAGAGAAGCATAGCATGTTTATTTGTTTCGTTTTCAGGACGGAAAATTGTACTGGTTTTTAAAGGAATATTCTCATGGGGTTTTTTCAACTTTTTGTAAGTAAGAGAAAAAATTTAGAAACAATTTAGCACAAAAATCATGT
>JAIGNY010001150.1:825000-862500 GCA_020152595.1 Chiridota heheva | reverse complement strand
TATAAGATGCTTGAAAGAAAAGTGTAATTTTAATTTTGGATCTTGCTGCATGTGGTTATGGAATCAATAGGCTCTGTAAAGTCTTTAGTAAATTTAACATGTACTAAGGGTTACTCCAGAGGAAAGGCAGGTTCAAATGAAAAATTATGCAGAGAAAGAATTCAGAAAATATAAAAACATTTGCTAAGGCTGAACAAAATAGGTGTTGCATTGTGATCAAAATATTTTCTTTGAATTTCTCCCATCATTTTCGGTCTTTTTCTAAGAAATAGATGGAATGGATTTGAATGTCATATTGACTGATATGAATCTCTCAAAAATGCAGGGCAGTCAAAAGGTATGAACTAAATTATGTGATCCAAATATTTTCTTTGAATTTCTCCCATCATTTTCTGTCTTTTTCTAAGAAATAGATTGAATGGATTTGAATGTCATATTGACTGATATGAATCTCTCAAAAATGCAGGGCAGTCAAAAGGTATGAAATGAATTATGTGACTTCATTATTTCTGCTACAGAATGATAAAAAGTATACTCAGTTTATTGTAAGTTTGGATATTCTTATTTCCTTTGTTTTGGTAGGTGGAGCTCAGAGTAAAAACAATTATTGTAAATCTCTTTATTTCATGTAATTTTTAATTGTATCATGTTTTGCTACATATTTCCTTGCAATAAAATTTCAAGTCCATTATCGCATCATGAATGTGTATTTTTTTGGTTCAAATGTGACAATTTGCAGCTTATTCCACATTAGGATGGCATTTTGTTTATGCAGACTGACACATGTATATTCATATTATCTACCACTTTAAACAGCTTTTAAAGTAGGAGGGGGGGGGTTATGCACTACAATTGTACTAGCATAGAATATCATGAATGCAACTGTTATAGTGCAGGGGAGGGGGAAACTGATGTGGGGCTTTTTGGCTTCCTTTATCTCATCATAAATGTGTATTTTTTTGTTCAAATGTGACAATTTTCAGCTTATTCCACATTAGGATGGCATTTTGTTTATGCAGACTGACACATGTATATTCATTTTATTTTAGATAATCCTGATTCTACCTACCACTTTACAGCTTTGACCTCTCAGGCACAATTTGACCTTCGTTGACGTGGTACGTCAAGACCTCATCAAACAAACAATTAAACAGCTTTACAAAAATCTGCAATTGTGTTGAGACACTGTAATTGGTGACCAAAATGCTTTCTGGTATATTTATGTAATTCCTAAACAGAATACAGTCAAATTTAATTGATTTAATTCTTGTTGCTGGTCAGTTTGATAAAACAAGGAACTGTATACTTAAGCAAAGCAAGGTGTTTATACATGCCTGTGCCAACTGTGTTGACCAGAAAGGTCGTATTAGTTTATACATGCCTTTACCAGCTGTGTTGACTAGGAAGGTCATATTAATAGATCCTTTTCAAAAAAGGTTGCGACCATAAGTTAGGAAAATGAGTGAAAATGAAATAAGATTTTCTGAAGTTTTTTGCTTTGAAATCAGGATGTTGAGATCTTTTTTGGCTTAGAAGTCAAAGACAATAAACAGTCAGAATCATTATTATAGTTCCGAGAGATTTTTGCGGCCGGTATGGCACAAACTGTGATTGACGTGCAAATCTTCAGTCTAAAATTGTATAATTTTGTAATTGAAGAACATTCATTTTCTGATGGTCATGAGAAACACTCTGGAGTTCACACATTAATATTTTTGTACTTTGGGCTCCATTTGAAACTGTTGTGGTGCTGGGGGAGAGGGGGGGTCAAGTACCATTTTACCAAGTAGACATGGACCCTGTTTTTGTTGCTTCCAACTACTAGGAGTATTACTACACTATTTTGTACTCTTACCACGATTTTATATTTTGGCTAATTTTCGGGAAATTTCACCTCCCAGCTGGAAGAAAGCATGGAACTGGGAAGGTGAAATCCATTCTTCCCCTGGGCCTCTTTTAACGTACTAATTGGTACCAAGATTGAGATGACTCTGCAAAATTTGATACAAGTGATGCTTACGCATAACTTTCAAGTTTTTACAGCTGCAGACGGGCGTAAATACCGGGTCATGTGTGGAGAGGGGGAGGGTGTTACACCCCAGTTTTCGATATGCGTCTGTAAAAGCATGATATTGGTCAGTAAATTAAAACAAATGGTCAGTAATTTTCCATTCCATATGCTTGTTGGCAAATACAGAGGGCCATTTTTTACCAACTATAGAATTCAATGTGGAAAATCCGGCAGTAAAATTGGTGAGGACTTTGTAAAATCGATGTTGATATTTGTCCAAATCTCTTTGGCAAATCTTACAATTTTATACCCCCAGCCTTGAATGGTCCACTGACGCTACTGGCTGCAGATAACAGAATTAACAGTTTGTAATACCTTATCGTCAGCTTAGGTCTGCCAAGGTTTACAAATAAACTAGAACCAGATTTGTTATTCTACATGGCACGACAGTGGGGACGTTACCAAGAGAGGAAGCTTTTTGGAACTTGTCACAGCGACATCCTTGGAGTGAATGGCATTATTGAAGCCATAGTAAGTCTTTTTCATTAACTGGACATAGAAGATTTGTGCAAAGAGAAATTGGTGGGTTTGACTACCGACGGCACACATAATGGATTATGGGTCAAACCACAGAAATTCTTGATACATTACTGATGCATCGGGCATCAGGCAGATTTGGCTTTTGAAAGCGTTGGACAATTTGTCTCTGAATTCAATCATTGGAAGTCGGACTTAAAAAGTGTGGCTCCACACTCTCGGTCATCAGCAATTTGATTCAATGAGCTAAATGGTTTTGCAAAGAAAGGTAACGCTGTTGCTTATAAATTTCCCCGCCATCACGACGTGTGATTCGCGCAGCACATATCTGCTTACTCAATTTGGCTAGTGCCATTATTAAGAATCGACCCTACATGAACGCACACTGGAATAACATCATCAACCCAGTCCAAATACAAGCGGAACATCCAAACATGACCGAGCTGCGAAAGGTTTTCCGAAACAGGCTGACAAGTCCATAAATGTGAAGATAGGTTATGTATCAATGGGTGTCTTACATCTAAACGGTGAAGTTCATAAAGTTGCTCAGAGAAGCCTTGTGACATTGCCTGATTTTATGTTGGCTGAACAAGTAATAAATGGTTTGAAAAGCATGAGGCAGAATCCTTATCCGGGGGGGGGAGGAAGAAAAAGGCCATGCAGAAAACTGATCACCAATCTGTTAAAACTGACAATGATCGTCAAGATTGCAGAACTGCACAGTTTGGTAACAATCTCTGGTCGAGAAATTGCCACTATCAGGACGGAAATTGTTGATAGTGCAGAGAATTTCTTGTTTGATCACGTGGCTCTCGAAGACGATGGATGAGCAATTCCAATCACTGAAGTTGGTCACGGATGCTAAATCTCCTACTATGATAGAAGCTTGAAGAGGATTGGTTAACGATGTGTTTGGATCAGAGGCAGCAATTAATGTACAATCATCGATGATGTCATATGGTTCTTCACTTGCCAGGGAGCCTGTACCTTTAAACCTAGTGATTCCTATGCAGCAAAACTTAGTACATGATCTGAAGAAAACGTTGCGGGTTTATGTTTTGAATAAGCTTGTCCAGATGTTGGTAAGGGTAATTATAATTATCTAAGCAGAGCAGAAAAAATCTGGCTATTTTTACCTGAAATTTTACTCACTTGTGTTCTATACTATATGCAGCAGTTTTGTGCATGATGATTGTTATCCATCAGAGATTAAACTGGACCAGTTTGTTTAAGATTTAGACATCTTGTTCTGAAGAAATATGCATTTTCAGAAAGCAAGGAGGATGTGATCCAGTTGAAAACTATCCTAAGTGTCCTCTATACATCTCAATACAGAGCCTATCCACCTAACTCTTATTACAATGTGAACACTATTTTTACCCTGGCTAAGCAATAGACGCATATTAATGAGTGAGCAGAATTGAATGTAAATATCTTGAAATGCTCATATTTTTACAACCACATGTCTGCTTTGTATCATAATTGGCTTAGTTATGTTGTTAACTAGTGTGTACATGTTTATAGTGTCAAAATGTTGAATTTTATTGAAATTCATAGTGGGCCGGACTTAAAGGAGAATATAGTCTGATACAATTATTAGGCCTATTTCATATGAAAGGATACAAATCTTAATCAACTACCAAAAACAGCAAGTCAAAATCTTATTGCTACCTCAACTTATTCATGTTGAAGTTGACACATGGAGGCTGCCATTTTGTTCAATTCTGTATTGAAATATTGTACATGCTGACATAATTTTCACTATAGAGACATGGAATTTAATGTATTTCTTTATAAATGTGATTAAAAATTGTATTCCCAATGATGTGACACAAAGTTTTAACTGAATGTTTTGATAATTTCATGTGTACACAAAAATGTTCTTGACCCTTACAAAAAAAAAAAAAAAAAAAAAATCATTTTAGTTGAAAAACTTGAGGTAGATTATTCACTTGGTTGGATATGTGACCTGAGGTCATCAGACCGCATAACAACCGCGCGCATTCACCACGCATTGGAGTGAAAGCAAAGCGATCAGCTGTTTGTTTACATGCCATACGTACCGCACACAGTAAACGCAACGGACTTGCCCACGTGTATCGTGCAAAGTTTTGTTTTCCCCTCCAAAAAAAAAATGACGTCATCTCCTGGATGTGACGTGACTGACCAAGTGAATAAACAAATACAAAGCATCTAAAATCCTGCTAGGCTGATGACATAATCTGCATGTTTTGAAATTAAAATGTCAGTTCCCACAGCACTATTTAGTAGTAGCATTACAGTTTTTAATAATGATACAAATTGTGTTAGATTGCTTCGGGGAGTATTGAACTTGGTCAGAAACATTTGTTATGTTTAATTCTATCATAAAATCAGTAATATGTCAGACTTTATGTCTCCTTTAACATGATTTTGTTGAAAAGAGCTTGCAAGCACGGTATCTCAAGAACGGTAAACTCAATTCATGTCATATTTGCTACACAGATAGCCCATGATCTGTAAATGTGCCCTTTTGTTTTTGGTGGTGATGGCATGCATATCAATGAGTAGGTGGGGCTTAATGTAAAAATCTTGAAATGCTCATATTTAAACAATCACGTGTCTGATTTGTTTCATATTTAGTATAATTATGCTGTTAGCCAGTGTGTATGTGTTCATTGTATAAAACAATTGAATTTCATTAATATGTGTAGTGGGCGTGGTTTAATGAAAAGACCTTGTAAACATGGTATATCTCAAAAAGGACAAACTGGATTCACGTCATGTGCTGTATATAGATAACCTATGGTCTGTAGATGTGCCCTATTTTTTTGGTGGTGATGTCATGCATGTTAATGAGTGGGCGGGGCTTAATGTAAAAAAGTATTAAAATGCTCATATTTTAACAATCATGTGTCTGTTTTGTTTCACATTTTGTAGAATTATGATGTTAGCTAGTTTGGACGTGTTCTTTTTTTCTTTTTTTAAAAAGAAGAATCTTATTAATATGCATAGCTTAATGTGATTTTGCTTAAAAGAGCTTGTAAAAACGATATCTCAAGAACGATTCATGTCATTTCAAATGTTTTATAGTATGCAATGGCATAACAGTTAATACAAAATCAATCAGCATGCAAAAAAGTATCGGAACCACATAATCTTTTGGTTCTTCTTAAATTTGTTAAGCAACAATTACCAGATATTTTCAATGATTAATATTCTTTTGCTCATTATATATATTCCCACAATACCAGGTCCTCCCAACATTATTTTCTCTTCCCATAAATTCTGACCTTTTCAAACGCTTCATTGAATCTAATAGTATTTAGTTCTGGAATCAAATATCCGATTCAATAAAAACATGAAATCTGTAAAATTATTTTCTGATAAGTTAAAAAAGACACATATCTGAATATGACCAACTCTAGTTTACCTTCATGTATTTTCATCTCCATTTAGTTTATGTTTCTATTTCACATCTCATCTATTTTAATCCAATCACTTTATTACTTCTCCACTAGGATTCTTTATGTTACTGGGTGGGACAAATTGGGCGAGGGGGGGGGGACAAATTGGGCGAGGGGTGGGACAAATTGGGCGAGGGGTGGGACAAATTGGGCGAGGGGTGGGACAAATTTTGCGGGGGAGGGAAGGGTGGGGATTTTTTTCTCCCTTCTATTTTCGCTATTTCACTTTTCTATACATTTCCTTTGTAATTAATGTAATTAAGTTACGGTGGGCTTCTTGTAAAGGCTCCGGCTTCTAAGCCCTTGCACCATTTTTTCATAAATTGTTGTCTTCTCATTATAAATATTGTGATTATTGTAATACACGCATGAAAATGGAAAATAGATAAATCAAAAATAAATCAAAATGTTCATCATCACATCATGCCGGAATTAGGTAGGGGCAAGAGAGGCAGTTGCCCATGAGCCTCCACAACTAGGGGCCTCCACATATTTCATGGAAAAAATTGTAAGGAAAAATGTTAGTGTACGTGTGAGAGGTAGCTTAATGAAACAGATATTCGTCTTATTTCATTCTTTATTTTTGCATCATTATCAATCATCACCAATCATTATCATTTCTAGGATTTTTTTAACAGATTGATTTTGATGTCCAAATTAAAGAAGTATATTTTTATTCAGATTCTTTGTTGTTGAAAAAAAATGGACTTTATGATTATGTATTGTCACCTTTTTAGTATTCTAAGGTAGGGTGGGCGTCCACTACTGAAGGCTGCCTAGGGGCCTCCACATGTCCAAATCCGGTGTAAAAGTAAATCCCCCCCCCCTCCCCAGTAAATTTTGGCCCCGGCCCTTATTTCCTAGGAAATTCGGGCCCCCAGACAATTAAGCCGTAGCCATCTAGTAAATTTGGTCCCCCTCATAGTAAAAACAGTCCGCCAGGAAATTTGGGCCCGGCCCTTCTTTCCTATGAAATTTGGAGACAACAGCTTGTTCCCCTTTTGCAAGAAAAAACCCTTCTTTTCCCTTCACATTAAACCTCACTGTCGTTTTGCGTAAAGCACGCATAATTTTTCTTTAGCTTATCACTTTTTGGCTTATCACATCAGTACGCAAAATTAATTGAAGAAACCGTACAGACACACCAGTAAATTACGTAGTAAAATCAGTCCGGAGGGGACCGAATTCACATTCCTTAGGAAATAAGGACCGGGGGGCCCAAATTTACGGAAGCAAAATTTACTATCACACCGGCCCTGAATTATTCACATGTCCTCATTCGAGAGTAATTTCATGCCACATTGAAATAAAAACTGATTTTTGGGTGAGTGTGACGTGAGAAATTGCAAATGATCGCATTAGAACTTCACTAAATTCTAGAGGCACGGCCCTGTGCCCTTGCGTGGCGGACTTTTTCACTTCAATTAAGCTTCGTGCAAAGCAATTACTTCATCAAAGAGAGTTTGTTCGTGACTTTTTTAGCAAACTTAATATGCTGTGAACTTTTTGATGCACAAAAGAGCAAGGAACATATGGTGTTTATGCAGTTCGGGATTGTAAGTATCAATATAATTCAAATTGCAGATGTTGGCTATATGCTGATATGCCTGTATGCAGGGATGTTGAAACCACGAGGGAAACGGAGGTCACGTCCTCTTGCAATAGGGTAACGGTGGAGGACGAGGCCAATAGTGCCCTAAGATAAGTATATGATTTAATCCAGGTTATTTTAAACTACTATAAGCCAAGTCTACTTGATATTTATTACTTTACTGGAAGCTTTTTGCTCTTTTTGTTTCAAAGTTTGGATCAAGGGACTCATCTGGAGTAATCGGCCTCTCTTATACCTGGGACATTTTCGTTCTTTCTGGTTTTGTTTATTTTGCTTTTCGAAGATATTCCCACTAAAAACTGCCCTCACTCACTGGATTTTTTTTTTACTCCGTGCCCTGATAACGTCCAGCACGCCTGGCTATAATGTTAAGTCTGGTATCTCTGTAATAAAAAAATTTAATAAAGAAAGCTTTGTTCCTGTTCTCTTCTGCAACAAATATCATCATGTTTCGCCTTTGCATTAATAGCTTCGAAATACTCATTCTTGCTATTGTTCAGATTTTGCAAACTGGGAATCCGTATAAATAAGTGACGAATTTCCCAATGTTTGGCGACCAGTGAAAATTCCTTGAAGGAGGCACCCCCTCCCCTTCCCCCTCCCCCTCCCCTTCTTCCTTCTTCTACCCTTCCGTTTCCTACGACTCTGGCAACAGTGCTATGTTAACTTTAAACATTACTCAAATGTTCTTTAGACTATTTGGTTCCCCAAATGATATAACTCGTAACAAAATTGAGATTAATGGCTTCAGGATATTTGATGTGATATCTTTTCACAGCTACTGTAGAAAAAGCCAAACCCTTAATGTGGCCAAATGCGATCTTCAGCAAAGTGGATAATGAACAGATAATTTTGTATTAAATCAGGACATCAAAATGATGTGTTTATAGCTCTATACGGTACGGCATTCTCAGATTGTGACATTTTTTTCAACAGCAACAATGTGTGCTGTATCTTTGTCACCTACTAATGAACAAAAATAAAATAAAATTGGAGGTCGATGGGATTGTTATGTGCTGGCACTCACGGTGTATACTTGTTAATTCGTAATTTCCAAAACAAAATAAAAGGCACTTATGACCTGAAGAGTATAAAGCATCGTAAATTCTATTCCGAAGATGAGAATTCCCTTAAAAGCCTCCTCATATCAGCATTTTAGGTTTCTCTGACGGTTTTATTTGGTTGTTAAACTTATCATTATGTCGTAAATAAGTATCTTTATAGTGACAGTTTGACTCGTAATGCTGATAAAGCATGCACTATCGCTTCAGAGGTAAAGCACTCCTACTTACAAAACAGTTCTCCTTTCATGCTCCTTAAAGTGTTTATGGCTTTTTGTTATTCATGAAAATAGAAATCACGATTACACGTAGAACCTTGGAATTTTAGACATCAGACGGAATGTACCAGATATTTCTGTCAGTTGAAACTTACTGCAATGTTTTAAGGTAACACATTTTACACAGATTTAAAGTCTGGGATTATCATTATCAAACAATAAAAGAATAAACAAAACAATCCAAAAATAAAGAAGGGAAGAAAGTCTCAAATTAGAAAAAGAAAAAAGTATGTAAGCGGTATATTATGCACTTGACAACATTTATCAGAAACTCCAACATAAAATTGGGTGGGGACGAGGAAGAGGGGGTGGGGGAGGGGTTCCCGTATGAACTAAGGTTCGGATCAAATGGAATGAAGACGTTTATTTCTAGTTCAAGATCATTATCACACATATAAGTGAGTCGTACTAGATTCTTTATGTTACTGGGTGGAACAAATTGGGACGAGGAGGGAAATATGGGGATTCCTCTTTCCCTTCTATTTTCACTTTCTATTAATTAATTTATTTTAAGTTACGGTGGGCTTCTTGTAAAAGCTCCGGTATCTAAGCTTTTTAAGCATATATGGGCAAGTTAAAACCCTATTTGAGCAACTCTTTAATTCAAATTCTGGCAATTTAATCATGTTTAGGCAGTTTAACAAAATAATTGGACGACTTTCAACCTAATTTGAGTGGCCAATTTCAAACCAAAGTTAGCCGACTTTCAAACAAATATGGGCAATTTTTAACCATATTTGGGCAAGTTTTTAAACCAAATTTGAGCAATTTTATTCAGGCAATTTTAAGCGTCAACTTTGGGCAATTTTTAACAAACAATTGGGCAATTTTAAACCATATTTGGGTAATTTCTAACCTAATTTAAACAATTAGTGACCAAACTTTTTACGTTTTTGTTTTATAACTTCTAACGAGTGCCTAAATATACCGGTAGGTATTTTTGTCTATTTTGTATTCTTTCACCCAGCTGCCCGAAAAATACTGCTGCTGCCCGAAAAATATTACAAGCCATAGCCCTCTTTGAATGTTTTATTCTAATTATATAAATGACTTCATCATAAATGAAACCTGGCGTTAACTTGTTTAATTTGTTTGATTCCTTATTAAAAAACATTAAATTCTGCATGTAACAGTCCTAGAGCTTGTTAAAAGCTTACTCTTGTCTTTGTTGTTTATGACTTACCAAGGTTCATAGAAAATTTTGCGAGAATTGTAGTGTAAACTATAAGTGGAAAGCAGTTGAAATTCTTTACAAACATCTTTCCGGCTAACCGACTAGATATGGTTAAGATTTAAAAACCTTTGCCATCATTTTTGTTATCAAAAGCAGTAAATTTCAGGAAGTAAAATATACTGTGTCGATGGTATTGGACAATAGTGAAATAATTTATTTTCACAGATGCATGTAGCAGTGTAGCCTAGAGGTGGAAAACACCATACAACCAGTTAGGAGAAAATGATGCAAATTACTGTCGTCTTGGTCAAGTGATGATTTTTTAAACCAAACCAACCCTGACAACTTTAAGTTTGCTCGAAAATCCCCCTCCTTGACCAACCTCTGCACCCTTAAAAAGCTTTACAACTGTCTTTTAAAAACATTTTTGATATTTGTATGCATACTTTTTGTTAACTTTGCAAATTACAAATTATAGAAAGGTTTGTGATGTAGGAATCGGTAAAGAGAAGGATGGGGGGGGAAGCTGGCCAAAACCCACTATGATTTTATTGGTGGCCAAGTGCCATTTTGGCGCCCTTCCCTCAATAATGAAGGTCTGAGGAATTGATTTTGATTTTTTGATTTTCAAAGTTTTCTTCATTTTTGGGAATTTGTTTGCAGTTGTCACATAATTTGCTTTAATTTTCAGGAATTTTTTTTGATTTTTGATTTTTTGTTTGTTTTTTATTTTCGGGAATTCATTTTCAGTTTTTTCAAATTTTCTTCATTTTTAAGATATCTTCTTCATTTTCGGGAAAATTACATAAATTCTCGTGAAATTTTCTTTAATTTTCTTTAAATTGTCTTCATTTTCAGAAAATCATTTCAAGTTCAGTTTTAGGATTTTTGTAATCAATTTTCGGGGAATTTCTTACATTTTCGGGGAATTTCTTACATTTTCGGGGAATTTCTTACATTTTCGGGGAATTTTCTCCATTTTAGGGATATCTTCCTTTTCAGGAAATAAACATCAATTCTCGTGATATTTGCTTCAATTTAAGGAAAATTGTCTTAATTTAGGTAAATATTCATCAATTTTTGGGAAATTATCTTTATTTTTGAGAAATTTTCGTAAAATTTGCATCAATTTTCGTAAAACTTTTCTTTATTTTTAGGAATTTTTTTTCCTATTCAGAAAATTTAGGCATAAATTTTAAATTTGCTTCAATTTTTGTTAAATTTTCTGCATTTTTGAGAGATTTCCTTTATTTTTGTAAAATTTCATTAATTTTCGTGAAATGTCCTCATTTTCAAAAGTTTTTCTTCATTTTTGGAAAATTTGCATGAATTTTCGTAAATTTTCTTCAATTTTTGTGAAATCTTCATTTTCGGAAAATTGTCTTCAGTTTTAGGAACTTTTTTAATTTTTCGGAAATTAGATTCAATTTTCGTTATATTTGCATCAATTCTCGTGAAATTTGCTTCAATTTTTGTGATAATTCCTTCAGTGTTTGTGAAATCTTCATTTTCGGAAAATTGTCTTCATTTTTGGGAGATTTCCTTCATTTTTGTAAATTATCTTTAGCATCCTTATACCCTAAACTATACAACTGGGATTTATTTTTTTTTTTTAGATAACTTCTACGGCCGCCATTTTGAAATTCAAAATGGCCGCCATATTTTCTAATATTTTATGTTATATCTCTGTTTAAAGACCACATAGTAGCTCTTTTTGCTTTGAATTGTTCAGTGTTAAGTGTAAAGAGGTCCTTTGTATTAGTTTGAGGTATTCTAATTTTAAAAACACTAGAAGGCAGGGTTTACAAAATACTGAAAATAAATTGCTTATTGTACAGAACATCTGTACCTTTTATCAATTATATACATTAATGTGAATCAGGGCGCATGTGGAGTGTGGGTCAATGTGTAGGAGGTTTATGTGTTTATGCATAATGTATATTCATTTTGTACTGTATGTGCAATTTTTCTGTCCCTAGTTGATATAAGTTAATCATTGCCCTTTTTGCCTTTGCCCTGTTTATTTACCAATGTGTAGGCCTACATCATTTTATCTGTTAAGACTTATCATTTAGTACCAATTGCTATTTTCTGTCTTTGGAATATTATGAAAGCAAAATTGTGTGATTTGGTCTCATAAAACATTTAATTCGTTGCTTCCTTTGTTGGAATATTACAACAAATTGTACCAAAATGGCGGCCATTTTGAAATCCAATATGGCTGCGGAAGGGGCTATGTAAACGTATACTGCTGTGTTAAGGCATGAAGAGATCCCACAGCAGCACAAAAACAAGAAACGAAAGAAATCCAAATTTTTGTATGGTTTTTATATAAGCTTACCATACAAAATTCAAGAAACAAAATGGATGCTATTTTGAATATGAAACAGAGTGGCCGAAGAAACAGTTTTTAAATTGAAAATACCTCAAATTAATATAAAAGACATATTTACACTTAACACTTAACAATTCAAAGCACAAAGAGATATAACATAAAATCTTGAAAAGTATGGCGGCCATTTGAAATTCAAAATAGCGGCCATAAAAGTTGTCGAAAAAATAAAATCAACTCTAGTTTGATTAATCAGGGCCTAAGGATGCCAAAAATAATTGGTTCGAAAAATATGGCACAAAGTTGCACAAAAGGAATAATTGCAACATAACACCCCATACTAATGATTCCTCAATACATCTTACCCTGTTACCTGACATCTTACCCTGTTACCTGACATCTTACCCTGTTACCTGACATCTTACCCTGTTACCTGACATCTTACCCTGTTACCTGACATCTTACCCTGTTACCTGACATCTTACCCTGTTACCTGACATCTTACCCTGTTACCTGACATCTTACCCTGTTACCTGACATCTTACCCTGTTACCTGACATCTTACCCTGTTACCTGACATCTTACCCTGACCTGACATCTTACCCTGTTACCTGACATCTTACCCTGTTACCTGACATCTTACCCTGTTACCTGACATCTTACCCTGTTACCTGATATCTTACCCTGTTACCTGACATCTTACCCTGTTACCTGACATCTTACCCTGTTACCTGACATCTTACCCTGTTACCTGACATCTTACCCTGTTACCTGACATCTTACCCTATTACCTGACATCTTACCCTGTTACCTGACATCTTACCCTGTTACCTTAAATGCGAAATCATCACAACTTGGTCAAAACAAATCTATTTTCGATATAAATTTATTTACCTTATCTTTTGAACCGTTGACATCTTACCCTGTTACCTGACATTGTTTATTACCTGAAAAACCCTATTACCTGACATAAATTACATGAAGAATTCGATGGCCTTAAATGCGAAATCATCACAACTTGGTCAAAACAAATCTATTTTCGATATAAAGTTTATTCGCTTCTTTTGAAGGCTTTGTTATCTTACGGGTCACTGTTCATTTTTATTAAGAAAAAAGGAGTTGTTAAAAAGGTTGCTGACTACAAAATTGCTTGTTTATATATAACAAATAATTGATCAGAAAGAATGTTTCGAGGGCAATTGTATTTCAGGCAGAAAGTCTGATTAGATATCGCAAACAGGACATAACAATCAATTAGGGCCCCAATTTGTTTTTATTTGCAACTTTATGTGACCATATATCTAACTTTAACTCTTTAGCAAATAGATATTGATTCGTAAATCACGGAGGAAAGGTTAACGGGACATCAATAACATCTTGCAGGCCAATTTCAGTACCGCGACTCGTCGAAGGTTTTGAAAGATAGGAATGAACTTGTATAATCTCTTACGACAATAAAACCTGGAAAATATGTCATTCTTCTCGCAGATCACATACCATACTGAGCACCTATTCCGATACTCTTAACTTTAGACAACGAAGGCAAACAATATTGTCTATATACAGATATAAGCAAACAATATTTTCAATACATACTGAACAAGGACCGTGAGAGACCAGTGAGTGTCTAATCTGCCCGTACAGTTTCCTACATAAAATAAGGTGAGGGTGAGGTGGGGAATATCAAACAATTTACCGAAAAATTTACTCCATTAATACTCGATCGTCTAAAAAATGGTAACAAAGTTGTACCCGCCGTTTTTTTTAGAATACCCAAGCACCCATTTCAATTAATTGACAACATTTGACGTACATCTGGAAATGATTTACCGATCGTTTGGAAAATCTTTCTGATAACTTAAACATTTTCAGACAGAGGCAGATCCAGAGGGGGATTGGTGGGGGAGGAAAGGAATGGGGGGGGGAATCGTGAGATTTTTCCGATGATACTTTTTTCGGGGCTTTTTTTTTACATGAGATAATTCTTAGTCACGGTTTACGTAAATTTTCTTCAATTTTTGGAAAATTTATTCAATGTTTGGGAAATCTGTTGTAATCTTTGAGAAATTTTCTTCATTCACGTACAATTTCCGGAATATTTCTTTTATTTTGGGGTAATTTGTTTTCATTTGTGATAAATTTTCTTCAATTTTCGACAAATTTCCTTTATTTGGAGCAATTATCTTCAATTTTAGGTAAGTTTTTTTCAAGTTTGGGAAAATTGCCATCAACCTGCACTTCAATGTTTGGGATATCTCTTCTTCGATTTACCATACATTTTTTATCAATTCTATTAAAGATTGGAAAATGTTTTTCAATTTTGGGCGATTGATTTAATTCTCGTGCAGTTTTCTTCAATTTTCAGACAATTTCCATTAAATTGAGGCAATTTGTTTTCGATTTTTGGTATACTTTTTTCAATTTTTGGTAAATTTTTCTCAATGTTTGGAAATTTTCTTTATTTTTGGGCATTTTTCTTTCAATTTTTGGTAAATTTTCATTAATTTTTCTTCGATTTTTGGTCAATTTTCTGCAATTTTCGGGAAATTTCCTAATCAATTTAGGTACGTTTTCTTTAGTTTTGGGGAAATTTCATTCAATCTTTGGGATATCTCTTTCAATTTTTGGGAAATGTTTTTTATTTTTCATGTATTTGGCGCAATTTTTCTTTGATTTTCGGTAAACTTTCATAAATTATTATTGGGAAATGTTGCCAAATTTTACTAAAATTTTCAATGATTTTACCAAACTTTCCTTCAATTTTTGGTTAATAATTTCCCAATATTTCTTATCTAGAGAAAACTTTTGTAGAGGACCTTTCTCAATACTTCCCGTTTATAAGACCATGCACCCTTTTCCCAACATGTTCCATTGATCGTGTTAAAATTGTTAATGAAAAAACCTCACCATCCCTGGTTTGGTTTGGCTTGGCCGCCTGAATTTTATCCTGGCTACGCCCTGTTTTCAGACAAGTTTAAAAAAGGAAGTAGTCCATTAAACAACTAAAGAAATGGCGATTTCTGAAATGATGAACAAAAATATTCTGGCGACCATTGTGATGTAGAAGTGTGCGTTATACCTTCTCGAAAATAATCCAGGTCTGCCATTTGTGCGGCTTCCTATTGACACACTGCGTCTTATCGTCGCGTGTTTCTTATTGTCACACGAATGGTGCTTCTTAATTATTACACGCCTCTTATTGTCACACAAAAAGTCATCAATGTGCTTCTTATTGTCGCACACAATAAGAACCTCCATTCGTAGGACATTAAGAAGCAAACCTGACAATAAAACACATTAGTGGACAAATGGTGTGATAATAAGGTAACACCATAATATTGAAAAAAAAGTAATGTCAATTCAATCAATGCTATTGTTGATTATTACGCCCCCCCCCCCTCCCCTTCCCCCATTCTCTCCTTCCCTTAACTCATGGGACGACAGAGCTTTTTGAACTGGGGTGTCAGAAATTGTAAAATAAATAATGCCAATTCAATTAAATATAACAATTGAAACTAGGGGTGGCAAAAACTTTTGAATATAAATATAATTATACTGAGGGTGCCATTGAAAGATCTTGCGGAGGATCAGAGCCCTCCCGAAAACCCTGCTATTTTGGATGTTTTGTAGGTAGAATTTTAGATTTCTATATTTTTGTTTTTATTATAAATTCCCCATCCTCCTCCACCTTCTTCGCCGTCCGTGCCCCTCCAAAAATAAAAATAAACTTTAAAAAATTGACCTCCTTTGCACACTTCTGCTGCTGAAGTATGTGATCCCTCAATCATCAATTACTCAGTAACGGCATGAAATCAATTGCCATTATTTACTTAATAATTTCGGAAACCCCAGTTTAAATAATTTCGTCGTCCCAGTAGCTAGCAGGATGGGAATATTACTCAATAACGGCTTTAAATGAATTGCCATTACTTATTTTACAATATTATGACGTTACCTTATTGTCACACCATTTGCCCACCAACATGTGTTGTTATTGTCACACTAGCTTCTTCTTATTGTTCTAATCATCATTTAGTTTATCAAGAAAATTGCAGGCAAGATTTGCAGGGTTAGTTCGAATTTAAGTGCATTGTTATTATTTTGTTTCCCCCAATGAATTCTTAGGCTGCTTTCAGTCATTGTCGCTGGAGGGGGGAGAGGGGGGGGGGGGAGTGGAGTCACTAAGGTTCGACGACTGGAGGGGTGCTGACATTTTTATCTGACAAAATCTATGATTGTGCCGACAGAAAGTCTCTGTAGCGGTGCATTTCAGAGGCGTTGAAAGTGGTGACGGAGATTCTGCCCCTGGAGAGGATTTCACTTTCCTGGTTGCATGCTTTCTTCCAGTTTAGAGGGGAAATTTGGGAACTTCTTGAAATAAGATTTTATAAAAAAATTGGTAAAAGTTTGTAACATTTCCCGATATTGAAGAAAATTTTACAAAAATGAAGGACATTGAAAACAAATCCCAAATTGCAAATTTTCAAAAATTGAGCAAAAATGTATTTATCACTTGCAATGTTTTGGGTTCTTGCTCCCCCCTCCCTCCCCTTCCTGAGCTGCGGAGAGGTGACGTCTCCTACACCATTACGCGTAACCAAGGGGAAACTGACAGACTGGTTTGACGTGCAACAAAACTTCCATCACATCTGCGACAACGGACTCTTGTTTCATTTTTCAATAAACGTTTAAACATTTTTTTTTTCAATTTGAATCATCAACTTTTTGAGTGGCATAAAAAAATTCTATAACACTCTAGCAAATTGTTAAACTTTTTCTGTCAGAATAGTTTGCCCAACCAAGGACTATCGTTTGAATATTATACTGGTGCTGTATCCATTAGCTTTTGTGGGTGGAGGCGGGAATGGGGAAGGGGGTGATCTCCTTAACTTAATCCAAAATTAAGATTTTTGATCCTAATTGTAAATTTTGGTTCATACTTCAATATTTTTGGCCCTCAATTATCATTTTGTCCAAAATTGAACATTTTGGTCAGAAATTGAAGAACTTTTGGTCTAGAAATAAAGATTTTTGGTCCAGCAATGAAAGATATTTGGTCCAAATTTGGATATTGTTGATCAAAAATTGAAGATTGTTGGTTCAGTATTAAAGGTGGTTGGTCCAAAATTGAGAATTCATTTCACAATTCAACAAAACTGGTGTGATCAAACGTTGGAGCGTGTCAGAGTGGAGCTAAACAGAAGAAGTTAAATATATAGTTGTACCAATTTTTGTACTGATTCTATTTTAAGAGCTCAGGACATGCTTTTCAAACTTTGGCTAATTTTAATGAAAACATGTTTACATTTGCTCTATGAATACCATTTGCTAGCTAGATTTTGAAAATCTATTTATAATAACGAGAAATCTGTGATTTTAGCATAATTTATTGCCCTAAAATACGAGAACTGAAGACGTCTCAAAATTGGTAACATGACTACATGACGTCATATTGGTTACGATAGCCCCAGTCGTTTTTTAAGTGAAATCACACTCTTTCCATATGATCATAAACAAATCTGAAATTTGGAGTGAAAATACCCTTTCAAAATATGGTGACTGTTATTTAGTCATTTATTAATTAGTTATGTCAATGAATTTGATAAGAGGCTGCAAAAAACGGCTGTTTGAAGTCTTTGATGATGATCTATTTTTGAAACAATTTTTCTAAAATTTTTGTGATTTTATTTTAAACTGACAACTACATTTTGGAGGTATTTCTGACAGTCCCACTCTTACAAACTTGAGAAGTTTCGTTTCTTTGTTTCAAAAAACAATATTCAGAAGTCTTTGCATTTGTAACTTGCCAAATATGCAGTCATACACATGTGGGTAAAATACAAATTGTCAACTATTGACCATTTCCTGAAAATAATTTGTTTTTTGCCAAAACTGTTGTTTTAGTTTAGTTTGAAAGAAAAGTCGTGACAAACAAAATCTTTAGGATTTGATATTACATTAATGTTAAAATTGATCATACAAATGTTTTCTTTATAAACAACATTTTTATTTTTATTGTATTTTTCTACTCTCTTTTCAAGCAGATGAGGGGGAACAAACAAGAACCAACATGATGATGAACAAGTGACAATCTAAGGCAACTTTAGGAGATTGCAAAGAAAGCATATGCCCTGATCAGAAATCAACAGCGGCAAAAGATATGGGAAAAGTGTCACAAATTCCTGGAGAATTTTGTTATCTGCCATTCAGATAGATACAATTAGAACAGAGCACGTTGCAAACAGTTGATGGTGAGACTGGTCACTGGTAGAATTTAAACTGGTTTGTCTGCTTATGGTGACCTGTGATCAAAGAAAGATAAAAAATATGACCATTGATATGAGCTGATTCAGAGTAGAGGGAAGATAATACCCTCAAGTGGTAAATGCAGACTTGAGCCAATATCAAAAATGCTGTGCAGTGAAATTTAAACTATTGTAGCGAAATGTGAGTTTGATGCACAGCGAACAGAACTGTATTGTATGTGTAGTAAATGCTATTTAAGTGCCAAAACTGTTTGATGATGAATCTGGTATGTCCAATGTAGAAGATACAGACCAGATGATTAAGGTTGGCGATCATGGATGAATGTTTATCAAGAACTTTTCTAACAAAAGTTTATACAAAGGTTTGGATAAATTCATAGCTGCACTATTTATTGTCTTAACTTTAAGATACTGTTTAACACCGTACGTGCCAGAGTTCTGTTATAAGAAGTGTGGTGGGAAGTTTGGTGGTATGGAGCAAAATTGACAAATTGAAATAAACTGCCAAAGGCTAAATTCTTTGTTTATAATTCAATATATAGTAATTATGGCAATCCGTGTATCTAAGGACTCTTTTTATTTTTATTTTTAAAATTAAGGCTGCATTGAGAAAATGTGCTGTTTTAAATTAAAACTTTCAAGCTGCGAGGTCTCACCTACTAAAGGTACTGTAACTGCTTTCTGTTCCTCAGATTTAGTTTAAAAAAAAAACTGTAAGCAATTTGTTTACAAAAAACGAAAGCAACAATTTTGTTTCAAACAAAGTATGGTTGGTTATCATATTGATTTATTTGCATACTATTTTACAATAGAGAGAATCAAAGATGCCATTTAAATTAAATTTGAAGCATATCCACAGTCTTTTATGTTTGTATGTCATCCTACAGCCAAAACATATCCACACTCTTTTATGTTTGTATGTCATCCTACAGCCAAAGCATATCCACACTCATTTATGTTTGTATGTCATCCTACAGCCAAAACATATCCACACTCTTTTATGTTTGTATGTCATCCTACTGTCAAAGCATATCCACACTCTTTTATGTTTGTATGTCATCCTACTGTCGAAGCATATCCACACTCTTTTATGTTTGTATGTCATCCTACAGCCGAAGCATATCCACACTCTTTTATGTTTGTATGCCATCCTACAGCCAAAACATATCCACACTCTTTTATGTTTGTATGTCATCCTACTGTGGAAGCATATCCACACTCTTTTATGTTTGTATGCCATCCTACTGCCACTCTTTATGTTTGAAGCATATCCACACTCTTTTATGTTTGTATGTCATCCTACTGTGGAAGCATATCCACACTCTTTTATGTTTGTATGTCATCCTACAGCCAAAACATATCCACACTGCCAAAGCATATCCACACTCTTTTATGTTTGTATGTCATCCTACAGCCAAAACATATCCACACTCTTTTATGTTTGTATGTCATCCTACTGTCAAAGCATATCCACACTCTTTTATGTTTGTATGTCATCCTACTGTCAAAGCATATCCACACTCTTTTATGTTTGTATGTCATCCTACTGTCGAAGCATATCCACACTCTTTTATGTTTGTATGTCATCCTACTGTCAAAGCATATCCACACTCTTTTATGTGTGTATGTCATCCTACTGCCAAAGCATATCCACACTCTTTTATGTTTGTATGTCATCCTACTGCCGTAGCATATCCACAATCTTTTATGTATGTCATTCTACATTTGAAGCATATCCACATTCTTTTATGTATGTCATCCTACAGCCGAAGCATATCCACACTCTTCCTACAGCCAAAACATATCCACACTCTTATGTTTGTATGTCATCTTTTGCCGAAGCATATCCACACTTTATGTTTGTATGTCATCCTACAGCCGAAGCATATCCACACTCTTTTATGTTTGTATGCAATCCTACAGCCGAGGCATATCCACACTCTCTTATGTTTGTATGCAATCCTACAGCCGAAGCATATCCACGCTCTTTTATGTTTGTATGCAATCCTACAGCCGAAGCATATCCACACTCTTTACGTTAGTATGCCATCCTACTGTCGAAGCATATCCACACTCTTTTATGTTTGTAAGTCATCCTACAGCCAAAACATATCCACACTCTTTATGTTTGTATGCCATCCTACAGCCAAAACATATCCACACTCTTTTATGTTTGTATGTCATCCTACAGCCAAAACATATCCACACTCTTTTATGTTTGTA
Source organism: Chiridota heheva (assembly GCA_020152595.1). NCBI lineage: Eukaryota > Metazoa > Echinodermata > Holothuroidea > Apodida > Chiridotidae > Chiridota > Chiridota heheva. The sequence continues at coordinate 841,560 of JAIGNY010001150.1, read as the reverse complement.
TGTCATCCTACAGCCAAAATGTTTGTATGTCATCCTACAGCCGAAGCATATCCACACTCTTTTATGTTTGTATGTCATCCTACAGCCGAAGCATATCCACACTCTTTTATGTTTGTATGTCATCCTACAGCCGAAGCATATCCACACTCATTTATGTTTGTATGTCATCCTGCAACCAAACATATCCACACTCATTTATGTTTGTATGTTTGTATGTTTGTATGTCATCCTATCCACACTCGTTTATGTTTGTATGTCATCCTACAGCCGAAGCATATCCACACTCTTTTATGTTTGTATGTCATCTTTCTGCCGAAGCATATCCACACTCATTTATGTTTGTATGTCATCCTACAGCCAAAACATATCCACACTCTTTTATGTTTGTATGTCATCCTAACACTCTTTTATGTTTGTATGTCATCCTACAGCCAAAACATATCCATCCACTGCTATCCACACTCATTTATGTTTGTATGTCATCCTACAGCCAAAACATATCCACACTCTTTTATGTTTGTATGTCATCCTACAGCCAAAACATATCCACACTCTTTTATGTTTGTATGTCATCCTACAGCCGAAGCATATCCACACTCTTTTATGTTTGTATGCCATCCTACAGCCAAAACATATTCACGCTCTATACGTTTGTATGTCATCCTACTGTCAGAGCATATCAACACTCTTTTATGTTTGTATGTCATTCTACATCCGAAGCATATCCACATTCTTTTATGTATGCCATCCTACTGTTGAAGCATATCCACACTCTTTATGTTTGTATATCATCCTACTGTCGAAGCATATCAACACTCTTTTATGTTTGTATGTCATTCTACATCCGAAGCATATCCACATTCTTTTATGTATGCCATCCTACTGTCGAAGCATATCCACACTCTTTATGTTTGTATATCATCCTATCCACATGTTTATATCATCATCCTACAACACTTTTGTATGTCATTCTACATCCGAAGCATATCCACACTCGTTTATGTTTGTATGTCATCCCACAGCCAAATAATATTCACGCTCTATACGTTTGTATGTCATCCTACCACACTCTTTATGCCATCCTACTGAAGCACATTTATGTTTGTATGCCATCCTACTCTTTTATGTTTGTATGTCATGTCATGTTTGTATATCATCCTACTGTCGCCAACACTCATTTATGTTTGTAGCATATCCACACTCTTTTATGTTTGTATGTCATCCTACTGCCCTACTGAAAGCATATCCACACTCTTTTGTGGAAGGTTTGTATGTCATCCTACAGCAGCCGAAGCATATCCACACTCTTTTATGTTTGTATGCCCTATCCCACACTACAGCCCACACTCATTTATGAATGTCATATCCCACACTCTTTTATGTTTGTATGCCATCCTACAGCCGAATATCCTAATTGCTACATTTCTATTAAGCCAGAGAAAAAGAAAAATTACTCTGTTATGGAATAGTTTCATTCTCATTTTTTTCTGTTAAAAAAAAATCATTAAAAATTGAATTTATGGGCGAGTTAGTAGTTTTGATATGATTCTATACTTGATTCAGAGAACTATAATGCACAAAGTGTAACTGTAAAGACAACATAACTTTTATGAAGTTGTATTAAACCTATTTGTCAAGTTTCTGAAAAAATATCTTACTAATGATAATTATATCATAAGTACTTTAAATTCAAAGAGACTATTGAACTATTGACTTTCAATAAAACAATATCAAATTATCAGAGTATTTTTCAAGTTAAAGCATTGTTTGTTTTGGATTATCAACACCACTACTTCCAAATCTGCGGGTTTGCTGTGCATATCTTATAATGCAGTTAGTCACGTGCTGCATTCCTTCAGCTGTAAATGAGTACAGTAATAGAGTTACCGAGTGATGGACTAGCACCCTTTGTAGAGCCTCTGCCAATATTGTGCCCCGATATGTGCGGCATTGCTACATGCAGCGCCCTAACTCAAACACGCTGTGTCCACTTAAATTATGCATTCCCGAATAAACTCCGTACGTACAGTGTATGTAGAATTGTACACTGAGTGTATGGAGTATCAGGGCAGTGATGCGTAAATTTTCAGTGGCCTTGAGATGTTCGATTTTCTAACATGTGGAAAAACAGAACATCACTGATGTAAGGGCGCAAATTTGGAGTCATGTAAAAATTAGGCTGCTGGTACGGTATAGGATATATTGGCAAAATTATCTTGTGAATTGCCGCTAAATCGAGTCATTAATGCACCTTGTTGATAGACTGGTAACCTTGATACGCATTTTACTTGCAATTTGCAAAAACGAACATTACTGTCATCTTCTATGCTGCTTCCAAGTGTATAAAAGATGCTGCAAAATTATTGGTACTCATCCAATTCCAGTCCTAATTAGTGTGGCTTTTAGTTTCTCTATCATAACTTTAGAAGTGGATGTATGATTGAAATAATCAGATTACATATCTCCTACAGACAATGAGCTATTTGATACTGGGTCAATTTTCTAAAAATAAAAAAGAAGCTGGAGGGATACTTGAAAATTTTAGGCAAAGCACCCATCCATAGTTTGGATCTACTGAAATTCATTGCACAACCAAAGAAATGCTGAAAATCATTAAAAAATGTTGTTTTTTGCATAGTGTTAGCTTAGTTAGGTCAATAAGGTATTTCCTATCCTGAAGTCCCAGATCTATTAATGGCCTCAGTATTGAATTGAATCTTCATCTTGGAGAATAATATCCCATTTAGATTATGGATATTGAATAATTGTTAAATTGTTGGGGTTATTTGCCGTCCTCCGGACAAATGTTTCAAAGACTTCAATAATGTAATTTCTAATTGTCTAGAGGTATTAAAACATGCAAAATAATGATGACGGACGATTATAACATTGACCTCTTGAAGGTTTATGAGTATAATGAAATTGAACATTTTTTGATCATTATGACTTGACACTCTTTTGATCACTGTATTGATAAGCCCACTTGAGTATCATCAAGTAGCTCTTCACTAATTGATACTAGTTTTTACCAATGTACATGTTTCATTTAAAAAAGTGGTATAATTTTAAGTGATGTATCTGATCATTACCCAATATTTTTAGTGTGTAATTCTATCCACTCCCCAAGCCCATCAATTAATAATTTGATGCGTAATACTAGCCATGAAAATCAATTAAATAGAATGTTTAAATTGGGAAATGTATAGGCTTGATAATTCTGCCTAATCTGCCTGCAATTCCTTCCTGGGGATATTTCTTGATTTTTTTTATCGCTGTTGCCCTTCCTCCTCCCCCCCCTCCCTTTTCCCACTAAAACCAAATCTGATAAGACTAAATTTCCGTGGATATCAGCAGGTATTTTGAAATAAATTCAACGTAAAAATAAGCTTTTCCAAAAATAAAAATTTAATCCTTCTCCATATCGTAAAAGTACTTATAATAATTACAAAAATATCCCTTACTGATACCATTAGAAAAGGCGAAGAAATTGTATTATGATATCAAATTTCAAATCAATAAAAACTACAGATCCAAATTTTGGAAGATTTTAAATGGTGTTCTTAATAAAGGTTGTAACAAAAATGTCAATGAATTATTCTTGTCTGAAGAGGGTCTTACCAATGATCGAATTCGTATCGCAAATAGTTTTGAGAAGTAATTCTCTTCAGTTGCTAAATCATTGGCGGACAATCTACTGTCGGTAAACATTGATCCTTTAAACTATGTTAACAGTTCATTTGAAGATTCGTTTTTCATTTACCCTACTTCCGCTTAAGAAATCACGCTCATTGTTTCAAAAATGAAACAAAATAAGAGTTACGGTTGGGATGAGATTAGTAATGATATTCTTAAACGTTGTAATCATGTTATTTTAATACCCCTTGCACATATTATTAATCTTTCCATTACTACAGGCGTTTTCCCTTCAGAACTAAAAGTTGCCAAAATTATTCCACTTTCCAAGGCGGGTGATATCCAACATTTCTCTAATTATCGTCCCATCTCTATTTTACCCTCAATTTCTAAATCATTGAACGTCTTGTTTATAACCGGCTTTATAATTTTATCTAAATATGACATTTTATACAATAATTAATTTTGTTTTTCGTAGTGATCATGCGACTTATAATTATGGCTGCCATAACTCTCACTGACAAAATTGCCCAAGGTAAATCTACTACTGCTGCTTTATTTCTCAATCTTTTAAACAGCTAACGCTTTTAATACTATTGATCATTCTATTTTATTGAATAAACAATTCATTTACAGTATAAGAAGAACTGCTCATATAACTGGTTTAAAAGTTATCTTTGTAATCGGTCTTATTTTGTTTATTGTATTGGTGTCAAGCAGGCGCGGCGTGACCCACCAGGAAACCGGGAGATTCCCCGGTGTAAGTGTTCCGCAATGTTCTATTTTAGAACCCTTATTATTTCTTATATATAAATAAATTATATTTATATGTCTACGTATAAGATAAATTTCCTCTTATTTGCTGATGACACAACTGCATTTTTGCAAGGTCCTTTTGTGGAGGCTGTCTTACCAAATAATGCACATGCATTCTCCCATATTTCTAATTGGTTAAATGCAAATAAATTAACTTCAAATATTTACAAAATTACTTTTTAATTATTTGATAACAAACTTCTTAGTCCAACTGATTATACGTTAAATTTTAGAAGGAATTCACATTGTTTCATCATCTTATACTACATGTACTAAGTGTTTAGGTACCTATATTGATTGTAAACTTGACTGGAAGAAGCATATATCTTATATATGTAAGAGGGCAGTCACAGCGAGTGGAATCCTCAACTGTCTTAAACATTTTCTACCCAAAAGTGCCTTTTGACTCTTTACAATTCCTTTATTCTACCTCACTTGAATCATAATGCTATTGTGTGGGGAAACACTCATACCACTTCACTTAACAACTTACTCAAACTTCAAAAGCAAGCCCTGAGGAACATATGCAAATTACGTTATCGGACTCATACTGCATCTCTTTTTAAGAAATTAGGCATTCTTATGTTATTTGACTTTTTCCCTACCAGTTAGGGATATAGTCTGGTTGCAAACAGCTGAAATATGCTTCTATATCGAATTGCTAAACACTTTGGTTATAAGCTGGAAACAAGTCTGGGTACATGAAATAAGTATTGGAGATTGCAAACTACCTGTTTCCAAAAATTTCTTGTCTTTCTTATGGCCGCCATTTTGAATTTCAAAATGGCTTCCCATATGCACATATTATGTAGAATATCCCGGTTTCTATGTTAGATATTGTGGGTGGCTTAGCTTCTCTGTTTTTTTTTTTTTATGCCAGATGACTTTATAAAACAATTCTGGTTGTCCATCATTGATTTAAAAATTGCTGCCATTATTTGAACTTCAAAATGGCCGCCATCAAAATTTTAAAGTGGTTGCCATAAAGCTTCTGATAGTGGGGTAGATACATTGTCCATGAGCCAGAGGTGTATCTGTACCCCAAAAAAGACTAACAAACACCCTTCACACCATACATCTAGATTCTTGGGTGCTCATGTGTTGGCTTTCTGGACGGTTCAGATGAGTAGATTAAGATGAGTAGCTTTCAAAATTTACAGCTGGTTTTAGTTTACATGAGTTAGGTGTTTATATATGTACATATTATATGTATTGCGTTAAAATGCTGGGTAATACAAATTATGATAATACTGTTTCTGAAATGAATCGCATAAAAGTGATTAATAATACTCAATACAAAATGTCATTTTCCCCACCTGCTGCATGTTTGTGGAATTAGATTACCTCTTAAGAAGCTGAGCCATGTAAACAAGCAATTATGTTGTTTTGTCACTGAGCTTGAAAATAATCTTAGGAATATTGAGACTCTCTGAGATCATGAATGTGCAGCTCTCCCTGCTTTGAAAGTAGTTTAAATGCAAAGCAAGGCCCAGCTTAAGTTTTTCTCACTATGACTGTGTGGCAAGTAGAAGACAAACTGTTATAATCGAACTGGTTCAACTTGGTAACCTCACCTGTAGGCTAAAAGAAGCTGGCACTGCCAATCAAAAATGTTGCCTGGGCATTGGTATGCCATGCTGTTAAAAGTCTTGAACTGGATTGAGATAAATATAATTAAAACAAGATATAGTCGACCATAAATCAATATAACTGCCCAGTGGTGGCGCCATTCATCACCACGCCAAGGTCTCCAGAAGACTTGGACTAAAGCTTATGCTTGAATTTGAGAATAAGAGGGTGGGATGAGTCTTTTCATTTTCTGTGAGGCAGTTGAAGTCAAGTGGTGAGGTAATTGGAAGTATCCTTGATGTGAGAATGGAGGTCATGAAAGGGCATTTGATGGCAGGAGGTTTGATTTGCAGGAAACGCAGATGACCTTGTGCTTAGGTTGGACGCATGATTTGACGTTGCGGTTCCTTCCGCAGCACGGGCAGGCGATTGGTATAGAACACTGATGGGTGTTGTGACATGTCAGTCCTTTCGTCACCTGTGTCCGTCCCAGAGTCGATGAGGACAGTGGAGTGCCCCCGCGATCGCTTCTTTCAACCCAGCAAAGGTGGTCAGATAATGTCACTGTGTCCCAGCCAGGAAAATGATTCGTTCACCCCCAATGGCTTGAGAAGTTCCGAATAAAATCCGAGAGGGTTACCGTCTGGAGTTTACCTCTCCCAAAAATTAGGGCGTCCTCCGTCCGACTCCCACACCACAAGATCCGGCGCTCCAATGGCTCCTCCAAGACGAAATATCAGCCATGCTTGCCAAAAAAGCAGCAGAACTGTCGCACCATGGTTTTCACCTCCACATTTTTCTTGTCTCCAAATAAAAACGGCAAATGGAGACCAATCTTAAACCTGAGGCCCTTTGAACAAGTTTATCACGCCAATAAGGTGGTGGAGAATTGTCACGCAATCCTCTCGCAGCTACGCCATGGTCTTTGAGCCATGTCATAGACCGCTGATTCCCTTAAGGAGATATCTAAGTTTAAAGTTTTGCTATTATTTGTGTAGAAATGACTGAAACCAGACTAGTTGTGATGTTATAGCCTCAGATTCTTTGAAAACTCAACGTATTCTATTATATTTTGTCCTGCGATTTTGTGGCTTAAAAACCATGGAATATGTCACAAAAAAAGTTAGTAAAACTGAATCTAGGAAATGTATTAATAATGTACCACCTATACAAAAAAATATTTGAAGAAAATTAATTTCAATTGTAAAAAATTAAATAAACTTTCGTAAAATACATTAACGATTGTTAAGAATGTGAGGATGAAGACGTCAACTTCCAATAGTAGACTTACTACACCAGTCATTTCTACACAGATAAGACAGAGCTTGAAATTTGAATATCTCCTTAACGGAATAAGATTTTTGAACGCTTTCTTTACAATTTCTTTTCTTTTGAAGTGCTTTACCACTGAACTAAATCTGTAAAAGTTATTGCGAAGATATGATTATCATGAAAATATGCTCAATATGGCGGACATTTTGATATCTGTTGTTCAAGAACTGATTTCCACGACACCAAATTCTACATGGCGGTCAGTTTGAAGTCAAAGATGGCAGCCATACTAAACTTTTCTGAATGATACAAGCCCTAGGACGTTTTATTTTATATCAGATCATATACACATTCACTGTTTTCCACCATCATCTTACTTAAAAGTTATCGTGAAAATAGGAACTTACCATGAAAATATACTCATTAAAGTGATTTCATCACGTGATTCTAACTCAACTGGGAGCCATTTGCAGGTCAGAGCTTTGCGCGTTGAAAATTGTATGCGTCTGATCTTGGTCATATCACACGTGAAACACAAACTCGGACTCGGTCTAAAACACACGCTATCTACCTACTGTGGTGTAGCGGTTATCATACCTGTCTACAGACCACGAGACCCCGGGTTCAATCCTGGGGTGGGTAGACACGCCAGTGCACCACAAGTGGTTATCAAAGGCCGTGGACATTGACTTGGTTGTCGATGTTATGTCTGTCCGAACGTTGTACCTGTGTTCTCGTCCGGGTCGTATTAAGCGTTTCGTGATGGCATTTGTACTATCATAACCGAATACACAGCTACAGGCGACGACCCCGTCATTGTAATTGTGTGTTCAACTCTCTCTTTCTTAAACACACTTAAAGAACTTGCTGGGCATATAAACACGCGCTGGTTAAAATGAACAGGTCAGATAAAAAATTTTTTTAATATAAAATGTTATTTTAAAGAAAGAAAAACCCTCCAAGTACTTCAAGTATAATCTTAATCAGTGGATAATCTTATGTAACAACATGCAAACGTATGTAAGTGTACAGCAGACGACAATCTTCCCTACAAAATGGCGATGTAAACAAAGTCACGTGACCTCATGACGTCGGCTAAAACACCCTATAGATTCCTAGCTTCATGTCAAGACTTTTATCTCATATTAGAACAACATTTTTACTCTATTTTTATCTTTAATCTTACTTGGAACTTATCGAGAAACTCTGATTTCCCTGAAAATATGCTTTATATGGCCGCCATTTTAAAATTGCGGCCATATCAGAACATTATTTTTTTTTGGAAACGGATTTTTTTTTAGCACCTAAACTAGCTATTATAATCGTCTCCATCTGGTAACCAAAATGCACATCTCATTTTTTGGCCATCTGCCTCTAGACTAATATTCCTATTTCGAATTTATCATGGCCTCCACCCTACGCTTTTTAATTCTTTTTATCAATTTCAATACTGTTTCCATTCACATAAAACCAATCTAAAAACCACATGCATAGGCTACTCTTCTACCAACACGTATTATGCAGTCTAAAGTGCGATGTATAGTTGTTAATTCTAGAATTCCCTATTCATTACCATAAGAAATTCGTTATTTGTACACATTTAAATAGAAACTTAAAACCTATCTGTCAAATAATACGCCTTATTAGAATTAGATTTGTATCATTTTCATGTATGCTATCTGTTTCTTTAAATGCAATTTAATGTTTGTTTTTCTTTCCTTGGAAGTGGAGGGGGGGGGAGGCTTATGCACCACTGGGGAGGTGTACGTGAAATTAGTCCTCGGTTGTTGTATTAGGGGTGTGAAGAAGCAGTGGGCCGGTGTACGGAAGGAAATAAGGCGGGGAAGGGAGGAGGGGATGGGGGGGGGGAGAGGGGGTGGTAGGGTTGCATTTCTATTTGCTACTTTTTATTATTCATTTTTAAGGGCCAGACTAGAAAAGATTTCTGGTCCTTTAATCTACTTCAATTAGTTACCATATCACATGTTACAGCTATTAAGTGTGTGTTCTATAGGCGTACTCATGTTTCTTACAAAATGTTTTTGAATATTCCATTGTCCAAACTACTTGCTATGATTTATGTTTATGTTGTTGTACACTGATCTGAGGATAAATTAAATAAAATTAAGTTAAATCCTTCAGCATGAACAACAGTTTGTCTCTTCTACAGTGCAGTGGTAGTTTGAATTTCTGAACAAACTTGCTCGCAAAACGGCAATATTCTTTCATTGTAGGTAAAAGATGATATGTAAATTCCTGCAATATGGACATTATTGCACCCCATTTAACACATATAGGCATGGTATGGTGCATAATATTTTTGGATTAAAAGTATAAATATTTCAGATTTTCGGATGCTGTAAAATTGCTCATTGAAGTTTATGTACAAACTGTGCGTGGAATCCCATCGTCCGATCTTCTGCCAGCGTAACCAATATGACGTCATACAAGATTTGGACGATTTTAGACCGTTTTAATGTTTATTTATAGAAACGGAAAAATGCTATCATTCTTATATGAATTATATCTCTTACCAATCAAAGTTATATATATATCTCTATCAAATTATCCATATTTTCTGTTTAATCAATAAAATAAACTATGTCATGAGCTCTTTAAACAGAGTTTTACTGTAGAATGATACGGTTAATTCCTTCCCGACAAAAAATCTACCCGAGATGACAAGCCTGTTGGATCATCTCCTCCGACAAGACTTTAATACTTCCCGAAAACTTGGAAAATTTTGCAGACAAACAGCATGATTTTCCCGACAAGCCGCATTTTTTCCCCACGGTGGTGCTACATCCCCACACCCCAATGGTGACGATCCTGGTCGTTGTTACAACTCAAAAGATCAGCGCGAGGTATCTGAGTCCATAAGTAAACTCTGTTCCCACGATTATCCCATACGGAACTTCCACAGGTTGATCGATGCATGGAATATAGTGCCTTAGCAAGTGTACTACACTTACTAAGGCTGTTTTTAGTGTGGATATCATGAGTGCATGCAGAGAGCATAAAACAAAATGACTTCTTATTGTTGTTTTTCTTAAGGAAGCATTGTTAAGTCCGACAACATGCGTATTTCGTATCGAACATTCATAAAACGTTCAACTGGCATGAATATATTTTTAAAGCGTTTAATGATTTATGAAAGTAGCGCTATAATATTTCGAACATCTTTCATGTCTTTTCAGCGGGAAATTGATATATTCAAGCATTGAGGTTTTATTTTGATCCAAGAAACCATACATATATAGGCACAACCTGCTAGCACTCGGAAAGGGCAAGGGCAAGGCTTCAGAGAGGACACTTTTATGTCACTTCAGACATGTAGGACAGCATAGGAGGAACAATCAATATAACGTGTGCATCCACGTGGAATGGATGGGGCGGATCTGAAATGCAGTGAAACTTTTTATGATGAAAATATTCATTATTCATAAGTATCAATTCAGTAACGTTTGACAGGGCGTAAATAACCCTTTCTTTTTGCAACCAGGTGATATAACGGAAGTGGAAGCGGATATCCACTCTAGGGCACCAGAAAGCATGGCTCCCGACCAACGGGTCGCCTTGATAAGTGCCGTTACAAAAATAATCGCCCCCAAATTATGCTGATGTCTTCCTTTATAATTCATCTTCAAAAGACGCGTCTCAGAATCGTACTTTTAGCCGGGCCTCAAAGCCGCTAAAAACGCTTTAGAGCCCTACGCGGATCTCTTCCCCCAGCGTCGATAATCGCTCGCTTTGCTCACTATTCAGCGCCGGGCGTCCCACCCTCCGGTTACGTCACTGGGTGACGGATAGGGGCAGGAGAGGTTTACTTTCATATAAAAGTGGCTAGTTGTCAATTACGTCATATCGGTGATGAAGACAGACATGATGGAGATAGTGTATACAGACAAGATACATTTCGTCAGCAGCGCTCCAACTTACGGTATGACATATATGAGGAACGGGATCCGTTGCAAAAGATAAACATATTTTCTTTGTAAAAATGGCTGTAGAAGCAGAACAAACTAAGCTGCGAATTTCTTTTGGATCATGATTGTCTTTCAGTTTACAATTAGTGGTATCATTGTCTTCGCCACTTCGGCACATACACAGAACAGAACAGAGCGTTTAGGGGGACACTAGAGGTACACCTATTTCATTTAGAAGAAGGGATAGGATTGGCCGGACGTATAAAATTAGGTCGGGAAATCGCTCCTCATGAGACAGTCAACGTCTTAAAACTTCAGGCGCATCTCCCTACTCATGTAACACCCAATCTTGGTCTGAAATTGTCCCAATGGAGCTGAATGATGGATTCAATTTATCGAAAAGGACGCTATGCGTGCCCTTCTTTATTGTCTTTCGGTACAAGTATACAACAAAACACTTAAGTTCCAGCTATGCTTAAGCATGCACCGTTTGTACGTCTTTATGTAGTAACCTAATCGCTTTATTGATTTAGTTTTTGTTGTGACATTTAGGTTTTAGTGAAATTACCTGTGTGACGAAAGTTATTCCTTTTTCATTCTGTCGATCATTCGAAAAGAGCGTTACTTTTGTGCCCGGTGTTCAAAGTAATCAAAAAGGATTCTAGACAATACTGTCTAAAGGTTGCTTTTAACAATTATGTCTCATACTGAAGCACTTGAAACTTAATCCACCAAAGATGCCGTGCAAATTCTTTCAACAAATTAAGATTTTTTAAACACAATACGCGGAATAGTGCCTCTTTGGGCCTCTTTCCCTATCTGCTCTTATTTAGTGCATGTCTTTAAATTCAATATAATAGATACAGGCCATTGAATAATGTTCAACCCGCAACGGCAGAACGGTGGGCTTGCTTAGTTGCAAAGTGATCCGAGTATTTAATGCCTAACAATTGCAATTCTTTTCTGTAACTTTTAACCAAACAGACAACAACAAAAACTTATGATGGTACTTTTGGCAATTTATATGATTTTTGTGGGTCTACATTTGCATATGCACTCCCATCCTCAATTAAACCCACAATAAACAAGCTGATGTTGTAGTTCAAGTTCCACTCTATATTTGAATTGAGTTTGTGTGTTTCAACGTTTTGAGACCTGTATGAACGCACTTCTCGAAATACACATTTCATTGATGCGATTAATGTTCTTATACTTCTGTAATCATGTTTTCAGATTCGCAATCGCATTTATCTCTTTATGTCATTATTTGTACTTCCATAAATAACCATGATCCATCTATGCATATTGATTGTTTCACTCGAACAATTTTCCCACAATTACAGTAACACAGTCGACAGTGATATTCTATGATTAAAGAAATTCACGTTGCAGAATTCATATTTGGATATTCAGATACGGTCACAGACTTATGGAAATTTGAATAGATTATTATTCTATTGTGCTTGATTTTACTTTGTTTATATTGCCCAGTATAAAAGAGTGTAAAGGATGGAAAATTACTAGAGGAATGAGGTGAAGCCCCTTGTTTAAACCTCTAGTGATCAGAAATGTAATCAACTTCAAACTTATTGCATTTCTTCACTAAGTCAAGCGCAGATCCAAGGTATATTGGGTATCTGGCTTCCTGCCTCCTAATAGAAATTATAAAAGAAAAAATGGTGTAAAAATCATGTTGATATCTTTTCCCGTTCGCTTCGTACCGCCAATCAGGGACTCAATAAGTCCCCCGATACGCACTGAGCTTACAGTGATATATGGAAGCCGCCATTTTTATTGTGAAGTTTCAGATAAAGACGCTTATCAGTCGTTTCATTTAAGGTTTGTAACAAAGATTGCTTTGTTAATGTTCTCTTTCACGAAAACAAAACGACTTCGTTACTATTACGCACTTATTGCTAAATAATTTAAACAAATCCTTAAGTTATTTTTCATCATTTCAGAAAATCTTGTTAAAGCGCGACTACACATAATAAGAAGTCATCATTTTTCTTCAAATTTATCGAAAAACGCATCGGTGAATTTTAAAAGCGCACGGTGAAAAGATAATTAACAATTTGAACTCTTCGCAGTGGTTGAGTTTCCCGCGCTCGAAATGTGTCTGATTCTTATGTTATTCCTATACATTCTTTAAATTTGGATAGATGCATTGTGGGATACTTCTGTAAAGGATCCCCCGATCGGTAGAACAAAATTGTTCCTCGATCGGGGTATGAACGGGACTAATGAGTGTGATGTAATCAAGGTAAATCTAAGACAATTTGTGTGTATTTCTTTTCAATTGAATTTCCTCTTTCTAAATTACTGGAAGCATCTTTTGTTTATTCATTGAGATGAATAACATACACTTTATTAGAACGTGCTTTGCCATCTGCTCATGAACCTTACACTCTAAGTAAACAAAAAACTGTATTGTTTTATAGAACTGTTTAAGAATCGTCTTTTGCACACAGTTTACACTGGAAGCTCAACTATCAACACACTCGTACAATTTTTGATTAATAGTCCTCTATTTTAAACATGAAAATGGATATCCACGGAATATTCCTTTAAGTCTTAACTTTTGGGTACTCCCAGGAAGTTGCGTCGCGTTCCAGGTCAGGGTTGATACAAAATGCCCAATCCACCTTCATCGTCTTTTGCGGATCTCGTCCTCTGGTGGCAGTTGGTAGATCAAAATGTTAATATTGGTTTCATAGCCAGTGGCCACTACTGTCTTGCAAAGGAAGTGTAACACTCCTTGGCCTGACAGTCTGACAGTGGATGAGTCTTTTAAGTAACTTTTGATGAAGATGTGTACTTTCCATAGAACTTTTCAGAAACACTATTGCTTACCCAGATTTAAAAAAAACTTAGTTTGCCAACAAAATTTAAGAAACATTTTTTTCTAAAACACCGTCATTTGAGAACACTTTTTAGTTTGAACACGACATCTGAGAACGAAAATGTATTTTAAAGTCCCATTGAAGTAACACAGGGAGCAAAATTTGATGGTCCACTTCTAGTTTGCACACAATTGAGAAACATCTTTTTCTGAAACGCTGTCAGTTGAGACAATTTTTTCAAACACTATCATCTCAGAGGACAAAACCGAGTTTTACTGAGGAAAATTATGTAAGCGGGGAAAATTGTGTCAAACGGCCAAGATCTACGCCAATTGTTACCCGTCTATGTTAGTTTGATTACAAGCGAGAAACCTATGTTATTGATTTTTTCTGAGGTAGCCTACAATACATGAACACTACGCTGAGAACGAGGGTTTGATTCTTGTTGAGGTCGGCTGTTTTTCACCGTTAGTGTTTGTGAAAATTAGAGGGGTATTTAAACAATACTGAGCTTTTTGTTACTCCCTATTTTAGAGTAAAATTCGGTTTATTTTTGAGACAAATAAAGAGATTTTTGAAAAAGCCGTTTCTTTTTGGCGTGAATCATTTTGACACTCGATTAAGACTAGGCTTATTTTGAGTAAATTACGAGATTTAGGGAAAACCGTTCTGTTTTGATAGGAATCATACTCGAGTATGATGACGCTTATATCTTTATATAGGGAGTTGTACCGCGTAATTCAAGGAAAATTTGTTAGGTTTGGTAGATGATAAAATTTGAGATGACAGTTTTGGTATGAGCACTAGATTTGAGAACAGATTATTAGCTTGAGCACAACATTTGAGAACATATATATATATATATATATATATATATATATATATATATATATATATATATATATATATATATATATATATATATATATATATATATATATATATATATATATATATATATATATATATATATATATATATATATATATATATATAGATATATATATATATATATATATATATATATATATATATATATATATATATATATATATATATATATATATATATATATATATATATATATATATATATATATATATATGTATGTATATATGTATATATATATATAGCTATATATATATATATATATATATATATATATATATATATATATATATATATATATATGTATATATATATATATATATGTATATATATGTATATATATATATGTATATATATGTATATATATATATATATATATATATATATATATATATATATATATATATATATATATATATATATATATATATAACATATATATTTAAATATATACATATATAAATATATATGTAAATATCTCTCTCTCTCTCATATATATATATATATACATATATGTATATATATATACATAAATATAAATATATATATATATATATAAATATATATATATATATATATATTTATATATATATATATATATATATATATATATATATATTTATATATATATATATATATATATATATATATATATATATATATATATATATATATATATTTATATATATATATATATATATATATATATAAATATATATATATATATATATATATATATATATATATATATATATATATATATATATATATATATAGTTTAAATTTTTGTGCTAAACACCTTAAAATCAACGTGTGAAAAATTATTTTCTTCAAGAACCTGTGACACACTGTTTTCAAAGTTCGTTAATCTGCTTTACACCCTGAAGCTAGGAATCTTATCAACGTCAAATTTGGAATGGGAAAACATTATCAAAGTGTAATTGAATTTGTCGGATTTAAATTTCTGACGCTTTTGACTTCAATCACTTTTAGAACATTCTAAATTGATAATGGTACGGAGACTTCACCAAGAGTATTTCTAATGAAATTATTTATAGATGTGTGAATGTGATTGGTTGTTAAAGATTAACAACCGATGTTAATTCGTCTTCTCTGTTTTCCAGACAAAATTTATGAAATTAACCATTATACAGACCTATGCGCCAACAGAACAGACAGAGGAGGGTGTGAAAGATGATTTCTTTAAGCAACTTCAAAGAATTATTAGTAAAGTACCATGTCACGATATGTTGATTGTATTCGGAGACGCTAAGGCTAAAGTTGATGGTGTAAATAGGAGAACAGAAAGTGTGATGGGGAAAGAAGGTCGGGAATTATGAATGACAATGTCGAACGAATTGCACTTACGTGAGGTTAATTGACTCATCATTGAAGGTACTGTGTTCAAGCATAAAGTATCCACAAGTACACTTGGACTGCCCCAAATGGCAATACTAGAAACCAAATTGACCATTTCACAAGATCTAGGAAACATAGTGGTCTTTGTTAGATGTAAAAACCAAAAGAGGAGGCGATATACACAGTGACCACAATATACTAATTGGACATATCAGAGTAAAACTGAGACGTGAGAAGAAAAACAGCCAAACATC
>JAIGNY010001150.1:802500-820000 GCA_020152595.1 Chiridota heheva | reverse complement strand
TATATATATATATATATATATATATATATATATATATATATATATATGTATTACTTACTGAAATAAGGTATACAACATGAATTTTCCAATGTGAATCTAAATTTACATAAAGCGCGTCCAAAAGCTTTACTTTATTAAAATACGTTGAGAAAACCTTCACATTCAGATACTTTAGAACTTTAAAATCTGAAAATAAGTTTGAGAGTAATTTGAAGCATTAGAAATGCATCAGGGGGAAACCTTTGTTCAATAGTAAATTGGTTTGTTAAGTTTCTCTGAGGCAAATTGAAAAAAAATGGCAATTTGGAGGTCAAGAGGATGAAAGTACAAAATAAAATATGAATAAAAAATAAATTCTTAAATAGAATTGAAATTCTGAACCTTTCACTGTAGAAAAGATTTACATAATTTTTTTAAAGAGCTTATTACATTGTTATTTACCGTTGCTATTTGTGTAGGTTTTAAGAAATTAAATGAAATTCTGATCATTTTGAAATTCTCAGAGGCACAGTGGATAAGATGAATATCATGCATTCATACGTCATGAGGATGTTTTTAATGGATGTAATCAATGATATTCAATCAAATTATTCACTAGAGGCTTTTTATTCTAAGCAATCAGCTAGAGGTATCTATCAGTCTATTTGATACATGCATTTTGTGAGTATTCCTTACAGCAATTTTGCAAAAAATTAATGTGTATTTTGCTGCTAAAGGTTAACGTAACGACCACCATTACGCCAAACTTTCAACAGACACTTATTGAAGTGGTATTACAGGCCGTAGCGGGGGTGAGGAGGGGGGGTCGTCAGAGCGAATGAATCCCTTTTGTTGAGAAAGTGCTCTCTTGAATTCTAACAAAAAAATAAGAACCTGGAATTTCAAAGGTTGTTGCCCTTTATACAAAAAACGAAGCCTCCTTTCAAATTGCTGGCTACGGGCCTGCATTATTATGTAGTTCTGGAACTTATATAAATTATAAGTTTACTTAAAATGTTGCTTAAAAAGAAATGACTGGTGTATTAAGCTTTACTATGGAAAGCTGTCGCCCTGATCTTCATTTTCTTAACAATAGTTTGTGCATTTTAAGGAAAGTTTATTTAATCTTTTTACTATTTGAATTATTTTCCTTCAAACTTTATTGAAGTGGTATATTACAAAACTCAAATTAGATTATGTTTTTCTACTTTCTTGATATTTAATGATTTTTAAGCGACATAATCGCAGGAAAATATGTGATAGAATACATAAGGACTTTGAAGAACGTGACATCACAACTAGTCTGATTTCAGTCGTTTCCTCACAAATGATACAGAATTTTAAACTTAACTCCTAAACGGAATAAGATTAGCTTGACCTCTGAACTAGTCCTTTAATATCATTATCTTGTGAAAAATAAATAATCGCTTACTTTATCGAGTTTGAATAGTGTTTACAAGCTGAAAATGATGCAGGCGTCAGTACTTGTGATAAATTATCAAATTAAAGCTACACGTGCATACACGAAGTAGTGGTACTGCGTTTATTTTAGGATAGTTACTTGTTACTTGATCATTTGTCTATTAGAACGAACCCATGGAGAGAAAGGTATCAAAGCTTGACCGCTCTTTTGACTACCTGTAGCCTTTGTTTCTATTGTCTAGTTGTAGATTGGTACTTGCCAACAAAATACGTTTTAGTACTTTTTCGTAAATAATGCAAACCTTCGACCAGCCAAAGCCGTACTATTTTCAAAGTAATAAACGTTTGTAATGTTTGGGATCTAAGGCCTAATGCTGAGTGTTGAAACATATACAATGCAATTGAAAGGTAAAAGTTTTACCACACATTAGAAACAGAGCAAATCATATTCTTGTAGTTAATCTAGACATCAAAATAAAGCTGGAAAATATTCCCATATTTAATCATCGATTAATAGATGTTCACATATATGCGACAGTGTATGTATTTATCCCCGTTCGTTTCTTGTAATTGCTAATATTTGTAGCTTGAAAACCACCGTCTGAATGATGGCGATTGCTACATTTATTGTAAAATGCATTATTCTGTAGAAGTGCGCTGATGTAACTTATTAGATTATGAAGGAATATCACCAAGAAAGACAATATAACACGAATGGAAATGTCAGAATAAATAGTTTAAAGATATATATTTTGCTGGTAAGGCCTTTATACAATGAATAATACCTTTTCATTTCTTGTTTTTAAATACGCTTTGTGTTGACGTACGCACAGCGAACAATTTATCACTTTATTTACATTTTCTCGAAGCGCCATAAAGCACTTAAAGCAGATTGATAATTAATATAATCAGCTTCACTTTCGGATGAAAGTACAAACTGTACAATTTTTGTATAAAAGTTTCGTAGCACCAAATGTATTAACTTTACGTCGAACATTATAATAACCTTCGAAATCACATGGTTGGTCATCTCATTGTTGATGGCGGTTCAACTTCTGAGGTCACAATCTATGACAGGGTTATTTCTTTCTCGTGGAGGACAGACAACTAAAAAGAGGTAGCTAAGATTTACTAAACTATTAGAAGAGACGATATGATAATTCAGAATCTGTTAGCGTTTTGAGTACGCTTTAATAATAATTTACATATGTAGTGACAAATATTTCATTTTTCTACGAGTAAGTTGCAAAAAAAAAATAAAGTACGAAATGTTGCTACGACTCAAACCCTTCGACTTTCATTTCAAAACTTTCTAGCTTATGAAAAACCCATTTCATAGGCTAAGATTTCTTTAGGGATGACAGGGGAAGCGCTAATATTTGCCCTAACAGGGCTAGTTTCCCTCACGGGGGAAATTTTTCTTATCAAATTTGAGTAATAACATACCACAGCATACATAACACATAATCGATTAAAGATATCCAAAAGCAAATATTACATTTGCCCATAAAAATTCATCAAAAGACAATTATAGCTGGTTACACAGGTGGTAGTTTTCTTTTGAATCGTTAAAAGGTTTCCTCATAATGGGTAAGGGAGAAAGTGTGTAAAGAAATGCTTAAAATGATGGTAGGAAAAATTACACGCATTAGAATGAAAAGAAACGTGAATATTTGTATAATTATTCAAAAACACCATTTCGATTTCGAAAATAGGTATTGAATAGGTAGATTCATTAAGCGGAATGTCTCTTTTTATCTGGAAATTTCTACAATTTAACTTGTATGAAACCAATCATTTTGTACTCGGATTTTGAAAATATGCCACCCTGCAGTATAAAAATTACCATTGGTGCTAATCAACACTAATGGTTGTCAATAGGAGAACAAATTCTGGTATACATTCTTAATCAACAGATCAATACTTGGAACTAAACCAAAATTTCTTTTAAATAAAAACTTCTTCTCCCGTACTCTCAGTTTTTAAACAAATTTAGGGAAATATTTTTGTAAAACATTTTTCCGTCTATGGTTCTTATTCAGTCTCGTAGTGATGAAAATACTGATTATGGCTTTTAGATGAGTTGCATATCATGTAATTTACAAAGCATTGAAATATTTCACTAGAAACTGTCCTATACGGTGGAAAAGATTTTTAAGATCTTAAAGTACCCACCATCAAGCAGTAGTAGCGAGATTTGGATTAAATAGAAAAACGAGGAACAGTTCATGGAATTCAATTAGAAAATATTTGGTCTGTACATGTGACAAACTTTTTAAAAGCAAGGCACTTCCGCTAGCAATTTCTGTCCCTAGTAAAACGCTTTAACAACTTCACATGAAAAAGTCAAAAGAACAAAGTTTGTTGTTCATTGACAATTAAACAATCTAAAAGATATGACTTTTTGTGTGGGACAGTGATATACGTTCATCACCATTTGTACATAATTTTATATGCTGCATATTTACAGTTTACACTACAACATATATTTTCTGGACCTAAAAACATTGATAACATTCTCTGCGTGTATACAGAGAAATGCACGCTGTTATTCTGTACCCTTACACGTAAAAAGCATATGCATGTACAAAACATTGACAACAACGTAAGTCTCAAAAACGGCGTCACACAGGCGTTGTTCTGTCTGAATTCATGTCAATCTCCTCTTTCATAAATAGCTCTTTAGATTCTGGATCGGAAAGGTTTCTGTTGATATCAGTAAACTCTACGTTTTTTGATTTGTTCAGTTTGTAGTTGCCAACATTTTTGAAATTCTCTTTTATCCCGTTGTCTTCGAAGTGTTTTTTACCATTTGGGAGATTAGTAATAAGACTTTCTCCTTCTTTGTCCACACCGACGTGAATACTCTGTCGTGGAGTGGTAGAAACTGCCTCAGACATCACAGTCACTGTTGTCTGACGATATCGAAAATCGCTTCCACGACGCTTTTTCCAGTTGTCTGGTATCCATTTACGTTTGATTTGCATTTTGACCTGATATATTAAAAAGAAATGTTATGCAATAAATAGGTACGAGAATGATCCACCGGTGTATAAATCGTAGATCTACGACATAGAATTCATCATTTGAGGTTATTGCTGAGCTAAGGAAAGAGTTTTCGTTCAAAATGCTGCTGTTTAAATCAAAATGTACATAATCAGACAAATTAAAGTAATTAATCTAAAAGGTCACTGACATTCCACTAAATTCTGTCAATTCAATCAATGATGAAGCACGTAATATTACACAAAGATTTTGTGCATTCGAATTTGGTCACAGATAAAACTAATGATTCCCAAAGTTTGAGCCAGAGAGCAGATGAATCCACTCAGAAAGAATCGGAATCAATTCAAATCAACATTGAAGCTGTTAAATACTATTGCTAGAAATATAAATCATCGAAATTTGCTTCACCAAATGAAAACCCGAGATAGAATTAGGAATACAATTATTGGATCATAACAAAGAAATTCTATCAAGATATTCTGGAGGTTGCTTTACATATCGAAGAGAAATATACTTTGCACCCTTTCATTCTAAGACAAGGAATACGTTAGCAAATCATAAATGTAGATACTACTTGAAAAAAAGAACAGTGAATTCATAACTGTTTACAATTATCATGTTTTATCATCTCGTGTAGACTTGAAGGAAATAGTAGTTTTCATGCAAAGTTAATATTCAAAGTATACGTGAATGCTTTTCAATTGTTTTTGAAAAGATGCTTGTTTCCGATCTAGTGGTTCCAACGAAAAGCATTTCAAAAAGTATATGCACATCACTATATTGATATAAAAGATACAGCAAAATATAGATATTCAAAATGACCATGTGAACAAGTGTACATCTCTGTAATTTTGTATGATCCGCAATGAAGCAAAACAGAAAGGCGAAAAGCCTAAATGAGTTATCTGACCATCGTCTTTTATGATTTACTATTGGGATGTACAGTAAACGAAAAAGAGAAAAACAAATTTTGGACCCATTTCACATGACGTCAATGTCGCCAATGTCGCCATTGCTGGCGGTATTGTATTTGTATATGTGTATCACATTGTATTTGTATATGTGTATCACATTTTGGAGGTTAAAATGTTATTTTGACCTGCTCCAACTGGTTATTAATTATGACGTCAGTGAGATGAGTCTCTTGTAAATTAAAATGACATGTACTCACGGAACCGAAACAGGCCTAGGGAGATCCAATCAGTAAGGTGTAGAATTCAAATTGGATCAAAGGTAGTGTGAAGGAAGATTAGAACGCTTAACAGGTCAACACAAAGATAATCCATTCAAGAACACCGATATTTTGAAGGAAGGGCTAGGTTTGAGCGTATTGTGTATATATAGTGCAAGATGAACAGTCACGAGGAATAGCAAACTGTTAATATAATACTTTCTAAGATGTGTTCTCAGGAAAAGGTAGAAACAGGTAATTGTCTCATTTTAATGCACAATTTGACCAACGTAAGCGACGTTTAACGCTATTTTTATGATATGCACCGATACCGTAAAACATCAGCTTTGATTGGTTTGAGCAAAATTATTTCTTGAAAATTTTTAATCAACGTCCCAAGTAGACGTAAGATTATAACCAAGAATTCCCAATTTTACCTCAAAAGAGAGGGAACTCAGTCACTAATCGATTAGACATGAGATGCAAAAGAAATGGTAAATTATACCAGTGTCCAGACTTATACGTCGAAATAACGTATAGGAAGATAGAGAATGTGTAGGGGAAACATACAATAAATCCTTTCATGTTTTTCATTGAATTGAATATGATCATAGAGTAGGTGAAGGTCAGTTTAGGGTGCAGTGGAGAATCACGACAATGTTGATTTAATTAAAAAAACATAAAATTCAATGCTACGAAAATTGTACAGTACAACAGCTAAACAAAAAGAGAATCGCTTTTAGTATCTGCGGTTGGTTATCTATTACTTCAACATTTTGGAAATAGTAGGTACTGGTGCAAATGATTTAAAGGCACAAAACTTGCCAACGAGAGATTAGACGGATTACGGATTAGCAGTGAATGAAAGGAGATGCACTGGCTTTACTTCACCGTATACAATTTATGGTACATGCGTGTATTTTTACAACGAGAGCACTGCGTTGATACGTTATCAATAATGTGTAGAGCACTTCTGTTCACATTGAGCATTACAAAATTTGCATTACGAGAAAGTATGGAATAACGGTGTATGTAAAGTGTGAAGAAATGTGCAGAATTAAATAATGATCTACTAGCCCCATCAAGTTGTGAGGATTCTCGTACCTTACACTAAAGATTTGCAATACAATTTAAAATGGTCATTGCAAGACAGCTTAATGAGTGATGAGTCACACATAATTTGAAATTTGTCAATTGAGTCATTTCCGGACTGAGTGGGCTCGGTTTTTAATGAAAATAAGCAATCATATGGTATATACCACAAATTTAGTTTTTGTATAATTATAAACCTTTTTTTTCATTTCTCTGGTACAATTAATATGCTATAATATTTGCAATGCTTTGAATTCTACAACCTATTTGCAAGTCTATTTCACGTTGTTAGAAGGCATAGGCTTACCCACTACACTCGAGGAAGGTTGGACGATCACAACTTACTTTAACCAAATTTGTTCGAAATGTAAAGATGTTTACTTCCGTTTGTTTCTTTAAAACATATAAAGACGTGGATTATGTACAAGTTATGATATCTGGATGATATCTACTGATACTTAGCTGCTGCACTTCTTATTAGCCACTGCTGTGTAACATTATCCGCAAGGATAAAAATGAATACCAAGGGAAATCTGTTCTTTGCCGCCATGCTGGCTAGGCCTGTTACGGTCATGCAAAAGCACACAATATGTAAACATTAATTACAACATTGAAAGCATGCTAACAAGAACATTACGATTACAATTTTCTGTTCAAATCTAAAGGTCATGAACCCAAAAATGACTTAAGAGTGTGCTTCGAATACAGTTTCCTAGGCATACAAAGTTTACACGTAAGGGAAATTCCATTTCGAATACACCAACACAATTTATGCCCACAGCCTATTTGTGCTCTCGGAGACAAATAATATAAGTTCAAGGTTTGCAAAGCTTTTTCATTTTGTAAATAAAGCAACAATGATTATCTACAAATATGAGTTGCAATGCATGCTTTTATGATTTGCCTTCTTAAAAGCCTATGTGTAAAATGTTAAGTTTAATCTGTTAAGTAAAGTAACAATTAACAAATTACTGATTTACAAAAGCAGAAAATGCATTTAGAAACGTTGCTCTTTTATTAGATTTTGAATTATGCGATACTTATTTTTAGATATTTTCTCTCCCTTTGAATTAGTTATATACAGTAGTCTTTATTTCTATCACCACCAAAGAAAAGGTGATGAAAATCAAATGCGTCACGGGATGTTGCCACAGATTAATCGAGGAATGATGTTGCCTCACAAAAATAGCATCAACATCTGATATTGAGTTTTCTCTGGTAAAGGGAAATCGTTGTTTGATTCTGTTTGTTTTAGGATGGGATAAAATGTACAATGATGTAATCAGATACGGTTTGTTGTATGTACACCTGAAGGTACTGCTAGTTTATCGTGATGCCTTTAATGGTTGGAGTGATGATCATGCATTTCTAATGTGTAACACGGGGTAAGAACAATTCTTGACAGAAAATTACTTCAACACCACAAACTAATGAAGTGAGTAACACAGAGAGCAAGTTTAATAACAGCAAACAGTGGTCAATTAGTAAGATAAATAATGAAAGCAACTCATGCTAAATTTCAAGCAATTAAGTAAAAGAAAAGATTTGGAATAGATGAGAAAAGAACATTGTAAGAAAAGACTGTGAATGAGCTCTTCTGTTTACCCAATTGGTACTGGGAAATAACTTGGGTCTCCCTAGGCCCCGTTGAGGTTCCGTCAGCTGTAGCTCCTTGATTATGTGCTGAATTTAAACTGTAATGAACCAATGTAAAGTTACGAAGACTTCGATGAAGAACATGCATTACCTCGCCGTTGAAAAAACAGAATATGCACGCCACAAAGAATCCCTGTAACAAACAAAATGGAAAAGCAAAATATGTCTCTGAAATAACTTAATCAGTAAAAGTGGATTGCACCAATTGTCTCTTATTGTTTATGCAAAGGCTACCACTGGCTGCATTCTCTTTTAATGAGAATTACATCATGCTTGTGTATGCAACAGTGAAAGGATTGATGCATTAAAAATAACTTCCTTGCACAACATTATTGCAATTCATAAGTTCTTTAATTGTGATGGAAAATGAATTGATTGCATTTAGTAAGACGCATTCATTAAGTACAGTTTCATATCAGTGATATAGTTAGTGACATGAAGTGGAGAAATTTTCTTCTTCAGCAAAAATGTATCGAAAAGGGGAAAAAATATCAATGGATTTGGCAAACTTTCTTTCCATGTGCCATCCTTTATTGGTGAACTAATGAACCACATATTATAATCTTTTTTGAAAAGTCATCACTATAAGAATATTATCTACACAAAAAATCTGGCATATAAACATTTAGACATCTATAGTTATATTTTAAGAGTGTATTACATTGTGACACTACAGTTAACAAATGAAAACAATTTTCGGTATAATAATATTATCCTTAAAAGCCTATGGACGCCTGTGAAATGTGATGTATAATTGAGAGGACAGCTCAAAACCGTTACATATTAATATTTCAGTTTCTTTCGTTTAATTGCCGTAAATAAAAGAGGCTATCAATCGCAAATGTAATTTTTGTTTGAGAGATTTTGTTTATCTGTAATATAGTTCACATATGCCTAAAACGTACAAATCTCTAAGATATTGGGAATTGTTATGTCACTTCCATTGATTTCAGTAGATTAAATAAAACCCGCTAAATTAAAAAGTTATTTTGCAAAAAACTGAATATAGCCCCTTCATTGACACTCACCTGCCAGGCAATAAGAAAGTAGTTAATGAAATCGTACACAACTGTAGCAACTGAGCAATTAGGTCTCGCAGGAAGGATTATCCATGGAATGCCCATCAATGGAAGAAGGATCAGGGTTGCTCTTACAGCTCGACTAGGAATTAAAAAGTAGTTAGGAATATTTTTGTCATGTGAAAAATATCAATTAACCTGCCATCTCTTATAGCAGTAAAGGCGTATTTGCTCTTAACAACATTATTCACATATTTGTACAAGCGTACTGACATTTCTTTAAATAATTGTGTCAGCTGCAATTTCATGTACTTATATTATTTAAACGAGCTTAAACGGTATTTTTCTCAGTGAGTTAACAAACACATGATATCAAATATCTCAAAATGATCGATTATCGAAAGAAAACAAATCAAAATGAGACATAAACTATATACATACAAGAATAACAGAATAGATCTGAATTTAAAAATTACTCAATTACATCGAATACAATAAACGGCACCCAACCCATCATTTTGAATTGACTTCAATTGAGGTACCCGTCATCGGCACTAGTTGTAAATTGCACCGTAGTGCACACTCAAGCTTAATTTGAACCTTAATTTCAAAGTTTGTCATCGCGTTTAGGTTACATTGCAGCTAAAATGCATTTATTTATTTCCTTAAGTATTGTGATCTTCTGAAATTGGGCAACTTTTTCTAACATATGTATTAGTAGTTCTAACACACTGTCTATTGTCAGTACTAATGAACGTATGGTATACATCACAAGTGCATGGGAAATGTATGGGGAAAATGTTTCTGGGTATCTATCTATATTAAGACTCGTGCTCCCCTAGGGTCCTCTAAAAGAAAGATCTCTCTACAGAAATTGATTGCATTGGGGCGAAATTGGTTATGCTTGCTCCATCGCAAAGGGCTTCATTCTGAATATTTTCCGAAGTTTTACAATTCTCTTGACCCATTAAATGAAACATCATAGTCACTTACGCGTAACCTCTCCTCATAGTTCCTTGGGATGGTGCTGCGCGCAGCTTGGTGACTAGCACTCGTACAATATTCAACAAAAACCCAAGGTTAACCTACAAAAGTAAAGTAAAATGAACCAATTCACACACATTTTCGTGTTTCGTATCTAATTTTCTACAAAACCAGATTACTACTTTTTTTTTCTGAAAATAAAACCAATATCTGTATCTATAGTTTATATCATTCACAACATGCATACTAGTATTAAAGGTGGCTATCTACTTACAACTGTAACAAAAAGATTTGATAATCCCAAGATCCATGCCGTCCAATTGTTGGTCCAGCACCTTGAGAAATGAGGACATGAAGTATGATAATGAACAGGTACACATGATATATTCATGGTATATATAATTTTAGGCCATATCTTAGACCGTTCCATCTGGCCCTAAAATAAAGGATATATAAAATTAGTAAGTATAATATGTTGAACTTTTAAAGAATACAACTTGAAGAAAAGTATGACATGTCAAATTTTGAGTTACTATTTTGAAATGGTCATATACATTATTTATAAAATCCATACGATTATAGGCGATGTACAATTATCACTAGGAAATATTTCAGATTCGATAAGCTTTAAGTTGAATACATTAGATAGAGAGCCACAATGCGTGATTTAAAATTATGCTACCTCATACCATTCAGAGGGGTGAGATAAAATTCTGATCAAACCCTGAACCATTCTCAATCATTTTCTTAAATTTTAAGTGGGAGGGCTCGAGTTGTGTAAATGTTCCATTTAGTAATTGCTTTGTAGCAGATATGTTTGCTTTCTTCCCACATACATCAATTTGAAGGATATAGTATGTATGCACATTTCGTCTTATTATCGTACATCAGCTTGGCGGTAACTCTCTCATACCCTTTTGAAGTTTGAGGCACTCTTTGAATTTTACACGCAAATTATTTACTTTTTTGATAACTCTTTACTTTCCAGCATGATACAGCTTTTATAATGTCTCACATACAAATGAAATTTGCTATCAAAGAAAACTTGAAAATATAAATTTAAATGTAAAAGACGCACTATAGAAAGTCGAGAAAATAATCGAAAGCGTGTGCTTAGCACAGTCTTTGTTAAATACATATCATGCATGATCATGACATTATCATGCTTTGATAATTTTGTTGGACTTCATTGTACATTTGTAAATACGTAACATACGTCCTTTCATTTTGTAAGTACTTTATATTATTTATAGCATCAAACAAATGGAAGAACAAATTGAACTATGACTAGACCTATTACAAAACTCATTACAAATCAGGTATATAAGATCCATGTTTTGAAGACAAGTAAGCAAAAACGCTTAATCTTTTGCTAGCCGACCATGAATTATTCAATGTATTAAGTTACTAGCAGCTCTCGTTAAACCTCATCTCAAAATCTAACAGCAACCAAGCTTATCATATGTTGTCATAATGAGAGCTTTCCGTACTTTTAATTGGTTGTTAATACTGTAGAAATTCTATAGGGCAATGGCAAAATATAAAGTGAAAATAAGTAAACACTATTAGTGTTACGATCATTCATCACCTAAAATCGTTTGCAAATATAAGTGCAAACATTTATTTCCACTTCAACTTTTTAGAATCAGACCATTTTATTAAATTCTCCTTCACAGCATATTTGTATTTTATAGTAATTTAACCGGATGCGACAGTAAATTACTTCAAACTATAAATTGTGTGTTCACACTAACGTGTTATAAAATCCAACATATCCGTTTTGAAGGTACTACGCAACGCCATGTTAATGGTGTTGCCTGGAGGAATGAACGCTGTTCATTAGTTTTAAAACTGTTTACAATACGTAATAGGGTGGACTGAAAACCTTAAGTAGATTTTCATATTGACGAGTTTTTCTTTTTAGAGAGAAAATCATTACATTTTTCATATATAGGCGTTTTTTGAAGGTCATATCTTGTCTGGCAGTTTCTCATTTTGTTCGCAAAAATTGTAATGAAATAGTTTATTTGATTGAAAATGGGGCTTAATAGTTGCTGTTAAGTCTAAGTGTTTTTTTTTTACAAAGTATAAGATATACTCACTCTTGAAAATCATTACCAACATTAATGATAGTAAACAGTGCCGTTGGTACAATTGGAGCAACTTGAAAGAAGAAATGAAAAGAAAATATTTTGATTGGAAACTATGGTTTTAGATTTACGCTAATAGCATGACCAATCGCCCTGGTTGTTAAACATGTACTAATTCCTTCCAAGAGCTTGTAATATGATTTCAACCTAGCATATGCATTAGTAATGCCGAATAGGGAAACAACTCTGGGAGAAATATCAGCAAGTAAAAACCACAATAGTCCTTATTTTATTACAAAACTGAAGGTGTAAAACAATTATGATAATCGGTGAATATATCAAAGTTGTCTGAAACTAAACTGGTTTAAGTTATGTGTAGCTCTCCTTTTAATTGTAATAAAAGATATAACTAAAATATATATATGATTTTCAGAAGTTTTAATTAGCATCAAAAATTATTTTTAATCATAGCATAGCATCATAGCTTTAATTTTAGATTAAGAGTATACTAAAAAACTAAGTAAATGATTTTAAATGAAGTTTATATGACTTATATTGGAAAATGTCCATTTTTAATAAACAAATTTTCATCGGTATCATATATCACCCATCATATACTACATATTGAATAGCATTTATCGTTGTATGCAACATTTATTAATTTGTATGAGCTTTTTCACCTTATCACAACATATAGTATATATGGCGATAAGGTATCGAACTCACTCTTATGTGGGGGTGGGTGTGTGGGTGGGTAGGTGGGTGTACCAAATATTGTGTCACCTGTACAAAGAAAACCATACAAACTATCAACTTGAAAATTAGTTGGAGAGTGTAGGGTGATGTGAACCTATGTCGCGCACAAATGGGGCTATGTACCTTGAAGTTCATAGTTCAGAGGTCAAATAATTGATTAAAAATACAAAATTTTGTGTCGCGTGTACAGAGAAAACCATACAAGCTATTAAGTTGAAAAGTCTAAGGTCAGAGATAAAAAAAAATTGATTGAAAATGGTAAATTTTGTGTTGTACTTTCTAAAAAACCGTAAGTGATATTGGGGTGGTACCTGGTGAGATAGTAGAAGGTGATGTATGGTTATGTCCCATACAAAATAGGACAAGTCATTTAAAGGTCAAAGGCCACAGGTCAAATGGTAAATTTTAATCCCTTGCGTGTTATGGAAAACTGTAAGTGCAATTGGGTTGTTACTTGGTGGGTTGATGAAAGATGATGTAAATTTGTGTCTTGGAAAAGATGTGATTTATCGGTTGAAGGTCAAAGGTCAGAGGATAATAAAGGTAAATTTTGTGCAAATTCCGTTGCAAAATCGTAATTGCTATTTTATTGGTTGATGATGGGTTGGTGTCCAGTTTGTTACTTGATGGGTTGATAGAGGTTGATGCAAGCTTGTTTCCCACACATAAGGATATGTCTATTAAGGGTCACAGTTCAGAGGTCAAATAATTGATTTAAAATGTTTAGATTTTGTGTTGTGTTTCTGGCATAACCATAAGTCATATTGGGTTGCTATTTGGTGGGTTGGTGGAAGGTGATGTGGGGTTATGTACCCTGGGATAGATCACTTAGTGGTCAAAGTTTATAGGTCAAATAATTGATGTAAAATGGTAAATTTTGGTTGATCGCCTGTCATGCAAATACCGCAAGTATTTTGTTTTGCGCCTCTTTGAAAAAACCATAAGTGATATTGGGTTGGCACTTGATGGGTAATGCAACTTGGTGGGTTAGTGGAAGGTAATGTAGTGATATGTTTCGCACATAATGAGACATTTTGTTTAAAGGTCACAGGTCAGAGGTCAAGTAATTGATATGGAATGATACATTTTATGTCATGTTTCCTGGAAAACATTTGACCATTTTACAAATCATATGTGGCACAGGTGATAAGGTTAGCAGCTCCGTGGATTTCCATCTTGTTGTATATTTGTTCCGTATATGAAAGAGCATTAACAATCATATGACGTGATGCATAATGTTATACGTGATCAGAATGCAAACAGATTTGTAACTATCAATAGTTACTTAGTAATTTCATTCCAATCGTAATTAATACCACTAATATCACACTAATTAAGAAATGAATTACTTAGGAGCATCCCTTAATGTCATTATGGAATAATACTGAGCATTTACTAAGAAGTTATGTAGCAACGTGTCTTAGATGTTTTCATTAACATACTACAAATAGTCTATTTGAGATAAAAATACGAAAGTTTATCAATGTGACATGTGTTTAAATATCTAATTATGAATATCTATGTATATTCCCAAACTAATTGCATGTATCTTTATAAATCTGTTATAGGCCAATGCTGTGCAGAAGATGAACTGAATATTTCATTTTGTGTAAAATAAAAGACGTCGCAGGACATGAGAAATGCACACCGATACCACGACATGTCTCAAATGTGAATGTTAAACATGTATTGGCATACAGACCTTGGGAGTTTTCCTTTGTCCCTAACATTACGATCAATAAGATGTCATGAAATATTCATTCTTTGCAGGGAATATAACACACTTTTAAAATATTATGACCTTCTTTATAAAACATGTTACCGATACTGAAATATGACACACATTTCCTAACTCAAGATATGACGTGCGATAAACAGAGTCGCCACTTGGGGTACTTTTGGGAAAATATCCTATCTGTTTGTGATCATTTCCTCAGCCAGGTAGCACGGTGTAGTCATCCATGTAAATTAATCTCTACCCTTGGTCGTCTTTGAAGAATAAATAAACATATAATTTTACGAACTCCTGTCATAGAATTCATTAAATGGTGAGCGGTTTTCACAGACTTATATGTAATACAAATTTCCCAAGATTTGTTGGTTGTGTCTCAACAATTAAGGCCTTCTGAGGATACTGGCC
This sequence comes from Chiridota heheva, assembly GCA_020152595.1. Lineage (NCBI taxonomy): Eukaryota > Metazoa > Echinodermata > Holothuroidea > Apodida > Chiridotidae > Chiridota > Chiridota heheva. The sequence continues at coordinate 804,685 of JAIGNY010001150.1, read as the reverse complement.
TATCTGCTAGAAATATTATTTTGTTAAAACTATATAAAGAGAAATTCGCAAGGCGCCATTTTCTGTCGCGGCACAATTTTGCTTTAATGGGCATGATAGGAACGCACCTTGAATCAATTTTCAGTTATGATATGAAAGACTATCATCTACGATAACGATGTTTCTTTTCATGTATTATTCATTTTTGTTTAAAAGTAAATCGCTCGTCGCTCGTCACGCCGCGTTCGGTTTGTAACGGCCTTTATAACGATGCATTTCCATGCCTGATCAAGTAAACAATGCGTGGAAAGTGAATATGGTGTCTGAAAAGACATGAACTTCAAATTTTTAACTTACCCCATCCAACAATGTAATAGAGGAGGAGATTGTGGTTTTCTGAAAATACTGCTACAACGATTACTGTGTGGAGATAGAGACCTTCGCTTAATACCCAAAGGTAGTTGCTGACTGTAAAGTAGATAGCAATTACCTGCGCTATCTTACACGCCCCCTGAAGAATATAATAAATTGCCATCAGTTTAACAGCCACAAACATACCTGTTCAATTTCTTCCGTTGTCTGGGAAAGCATTTTATTTTGACAGAGAATTAATCCTGCAGATGCTAGTATAAAAGAAGAGTACCTGGATTTGATTAGATTATTTATGATATTGTCACAGCATACGACATATGGCTGTGATTATCTCAATCTTTTGAGATAAAGGAAAATCACTTGGAGGCGAAAAGATTGAACATTAATTGTATATATTCACCATATTGACTATCACATATTGAAGAATTGGGAAAGAACTAACAAAATTTATTTTTGGATATTTTACAATTACAAATTTAGTTTTTCTTAGTTGAATTAAGAAAGAAAGTCGAAAACTCAAAACAGTGTACATGTTCTCCTGTTGAAATATCATTCTCGTATCGTAATCATTTGCTACATTCAGAGTATGTTGTTTAAATCAACTAATATGCTATATCCTTAACGAATTAAGCTTAATCATCAATTCAAATCAATTCTTGTGATGGATGATAAAAGTTCTGATTATGACATGTGATTCAATTATTCTGAGAAAAGAAGAATAAGGGACTCACATCCTTGTTAAAGATTATGATGACATGCCACAAAAGATTGCATATTCCACAGAGGATGAAAGATATGAAGAGATGTTTGTGGATGGTAACTCTAGGACAACCAAGGCTCCTTGGAAAGAATAGTGACAGTAAAACATTATCAATTTCGACAGAATGGCATTGCATTATATATGCATTAGAATGTTCATTAGATTTAAGCAAAGAATATTGTGAAGAAAATTGCATATATTGTGTATTTTTTCAGTTCGCTATTATATTTAATTCATGATTTTTTTTAGTTCTACTTCTATTGTGCAAGTGGCCCAAAACATAGAAGTATTGCTATTTGGTACATCATGAATACAAAACTCTTGATTTATCCCATAAGAAGAACACATGCAAGTCTAATGTATGTCAATTTTACGTCAATCTTGATGAGAAAGGAACGAGGAAAGAAGTGTATATTGAAAGGTGTATGCATTCATTTTTCTTCTTTAAAGTTTTTATAAAAATAAAAATGAACAATTATTATTTTCAAAGCACCAGATCAAACATATTTCGAAAGATGTCATAGAAGCAATTCACTGTAACGTAAAAATACTTACTTGAAATGACAAAAGATAAAAAGTGCCATCGCAGACGTAATAATTGACACAATATACCCGGCATAAAACATGAACAAGGCAGACGAATTCTATGACAGGCAGGGAAGATAAGACATATTTCACTCGATAAACAAATTGCGAAAACATGTAATCTAGAACGTAAGTTTGACTTGTGTGTTACGACATTACAATACACAACAAGAAACATTTGCATCTAGGCTGTATTGTCTGAACTGGAAGGAATATCTCGTATACTTTGAAACGATGTAAGACTATGAGATTACTACCCGAGCAAGTAAACACGCTTGCATTAAGGGTTTGGTAAGCGAGTGTCCATGTAAGAAAATGTATCGATAGGTAGTATATTATCTGGACATTAAATAGTTGTTTAGAGGAAGCTTCAATTACTGCTTAATCACACTTTATAACATCTCGTCCTAAAAGAGTTCATTGTTAATAAGAAACTAAAATAATATACTTTGTTGGTGACGTATTGTTTTTTTAAAGCCAGTTATTGTC
>JAIGNY010001150.1:780000-797500 GCA_020152595.1 Chiridota heheva | reverse complement strand
GGTAACAGAATGTAAGCCTAGCCTATTTTGGTCACAAAATTAATGAGCAGCCAAGTAGTGTTAGCCCAATTAAACTTAAATTCGACGTTCGCAAACTTTCTCAATTTCCTCAAAAGAGGTCAAAAAATAAACCTATGTTTATTATTTGAGTCTTACCTTGATCCCTACTTCACCTGTGGCTATTTATGCTTTTCCAAGACCTTGTTTTTCAACTTTGTTCTAAATGTTCAGAGTGCTAGCCGGTTTCGCGATTCAGTTTTAACTGTCTGTCAAAACTTGATAGCCTATGACCTGCCATATTTTTTTTATGTATTTCTTTCTTTATTATTGTTCGAAAACAACGAACAGCTTCTTGCGGTCGTACGAAAGTAATATGGAAAAGATGTTTGAGAACAAACATATTTTTTGTTCCATTAAGTTTGGCAAGTAACTTTAATATGTACAGTCAGATCTTCGACTGGTTGGTCGTCGCAACAAAAAAAATGAAGAAACGTTTAACTAAATGACGTCACAACGAGTGTTAGGAGAATATGAAAAGTGATCATTTTGTTGGCTTTTTTTATATTTTATATTTTCACCTACAAAATTACATATTTATGAATAGGGATAAAAGCGAGGATGGCCGGTATTAAATGGCATTTGGAACCGCAAATGACGTCATCGCAGGGCCAGCGGACATCGGCTATCGCCTCGGTCCGCTCAAACCCTACGATGACGTCATCCTTGGTCCCAAATGATATTTGAGACCGGCCACCCTCGCTTTTATCCCCTAATTAAGACATAGTACAAGTGCTTTTAGAAATCACATCATGACAAATTCGTTTTTGTCTTTGATTGTGTAAGGACCGCACTATCAAGAATGTTCAAAACTATTGATTAAATGCTTTATTATTGATTTTAAAAGTAAATTGCTACAAAATGATATAACATATGTCGTGGTAGCAGTTGTCTCTCACCATCGTCTGGAGGCTGCTCAGTTCCTATTCTAGAACAGCAATCATTTCTTCGTGATGTCCAGGAATGAAAATCTTGCTCATTTGCGATTGCTTGGTAATCAGGTTCACTATAGCAGACATCCATAACTGTATTGAAAGGAGATTGTGTCAGAATTGAAAGGAGATTGTGGCAAATTACTTTCAGTTTTCTATAAGAAGCGTACATTAATAATAAAGTTTCTCATGTCAGGAGATGATCAACAACTTTGAATAAATTATAGATAGCGTACGTATTTTACTTACGTAAACAGACCGATATTATGGTTTAGATTAGGATAATAGAGTTAAAAGTTTGATTATTGATCTAATATGTTAATACATCATTGATCTTATTCATATAATTGTCTTCATATATTACATTCTAAGAAAAATTAAGGCAATTTCTATAAAACAATTCATACAAATTTGAAAAACAATTACAATGGTTTCATATCAACATATGTAAAACGACATTAACGCTTCTAATCATTATGTTGTCTTCTAAGGGTAGGGGAAGGTAAACATAATAATTGTAGGATTTTTTTTTTATATATCTCATACACGGATACGTACATCATCTCAGAACATCAAATGTTCACTATCCTTTTGTACGCACCAATGTACACAACTAAGCGAAACTGAGGAGTGTAGAAATAATATTTTCCCCATACTGATTCCGAAAAGTTACTACCAAATCTAAGAAACCTTGGTTTGCAATTTCGTGTGGGTAAGTGAGAATCTTCTATAAGAAATGTAATGCATTTCCCGTGATAGATTTAATGCACTTACAGATCCTTGTTAACCTATGAATCATTTTGTAAGAGAAAGCTAGAAATTGGAAAGTAAAACATTTCCGGTTTCAATCCAAGACATTTAATTAATAATACCTTACTTCAGAACAAAACAATGAAAGGATATTTGAATACGGCATAGCACAAGACTAAAACTATAACGTTATTGATGTTAAATTTCAAGATTGTGATCATATGGCCCTCATAAAAAATATAAAAACAAGGGAAAGTATTTTCATTCAAAGTGTCACTTCTACAAAAAATTTGCTTTTAAGAATATAAATAATATCCTCAAAATCCTGGTACCCAGTAATACATTCATTTAAAAGATTGGGAACCTGAAATGTTGACTAGATTAAAAAGTGAGGACGGTTGTTTTTGCGAATTTTTACAGATACATTAGCCACATCAGGTCCATAAAATTCATGCCTACAGGCAACGTGAGGAAAGATTACTTAAATATTTATATTAATCAGAAAATTGCTATACCGTTATGTGCCATAGATAAGCATTTGATTTATTTAGATGGGGGAGGGGGAGGGGGACCCCATAACAATACACCCTCACAAATTGGTCCAGTGCTCCTTTAACACTGTATATGCCCTGTTTTAGCTTCCACCAATAACAATGAATTATAACTTTTACCCCGATGCTAATGTAAAAGGGGACCATATGAAGGAGACGTATTCCTCTAATGTTATTATCTGACCGCTGTAAACTCTTATACAACTTTTATAGGAATACCATCATCGCTTTAGAATTCTTAGACTTGTCTGACAGCCTTCTACCAATGAATTGGTAATGTCTTAACATGTAACGAATCAGTGCAATTAAACACTCAGATTCGTCTTTTAATATTACATTATCCCGAAATGTACATCCAATGTATACAATTCAAATCATCTTTGGCTATCATTTGACAAATTATTGATACAATTATTTTGTTGAATTCGTTCTTCGTTTATTTCGGGAAAGTATGGCACAGCAACCTGTCTAAGTACTTATACCTAAAAGAATGGTCCAGATTCTACTATGGAAAACAATACAACTTGATGAAATTCTTTAAGCTATTTACTGTTTGCTTACATAAAATTACTACCATGACGCCATAGGATATGATTTGTAGAACCAGGTCATTCATCTAAAAACTTCAATTAATACCATTTATATTCTTCTTTAATTTCCCACACTCACGACAATAGTTATTTTCATTTATCATTCAATTCAAATCTCTTATCATTTATATCCATTTAGATAAGTTACTCAAGTTCCTGAAGCTCAATTTTAGCTTAACGATGTTTTAAACAATGAAAGCAAACAATCAAACTTCCATTGTTACTGACATCTTATATAATATGCTGAATATTGTTAACCCATAATCCCTACAATCGACTCCCGATTTAGTTTTTATCATGCCTCACCAGTTTTCTGTTCGCCCTGCCATCTTTCCATCGATTACTCAACGCTGTTCGTTTACACTTGCCCTTATATTATATCGCACACTATGTACCCATCCACCTCCAACCCTCCCAAGAACATACCCCATCCACATATCTACCCCATTTCCAGACCTACCCAATATCCTAGCATCTTCACATTTTCGTTAATAAGCTATCTAACATTATGGAGCTATTAATAGCTCCAGCTATATCCTACTAGGATTTACTCACTGAAACCATCCTCTTATCACCTTCACTCTCTACATCACATTCCATCTATGCTTCCTACTACGCTTTGACATATTGTATGTGTCAACTTACACTTCATATCAAATCTTTTTCTCACTACAACTGATAAAACTTTTGATTTAAAAAAGAATACACGAGTACAGAGCCATTGACAAGATTCCATCATTAGTAATATTAAATAACTTCAATAACTTAGCAATAAGTGGAAGAGCGGACGGATAAATTTGAAGGGATGGCAGACGCGTGGTAGGACGAAAATATCTTTGTGTTGCAAGAAGCAATCATATGCTGTACCATTCGTTTTAATAGGACCCTACCCGGCTCATTTCAACGTTGTATGGCATTCAAACAATTACAATTATGTGTGTAAAGAGTAAATCCTGATTTCATACAGACCATACGCCAAATATGACATATAATACATGATGAATATCGGGAAGAATCTGTGAACCAGAAACACTAATCATTCGGTAAAAGTGTCCAAATCATGTTTGTTAACAATGACATACATGTTTGAATGTTAGAGTTGCACATGCTTAATTGTAATATTTCTGTTATACAATGATATAATTCAACTAATTTTGATAATTGATACTCTGATAAAATTTTATAGCACTAAGAACACAACCATTGGCATGTCTATATATTCAATACTATGCAGTTCATTAGTATTTTCTGTCAGCTTTTTCGATAATTATAACACAACAGATTTTTTCTTCCAGCAGATGGACATTACATTCCCGGCGGTGTACAACAAATAACGTCATTATCGTAACGGCTATGCATTATTTTGCTTAAGGCATATACAGTTTTTCCATTTTCATTAACAAATACCTCTAGTAGTAGTGTTTGTTATGATTTTGTTTGATGAATTGTGACATTTGTTTGCCTGTTATAAACATCCTAATAAGGTTGTATAATCTGCATTTCGATCTAAGTTGTTATAGTTTGCAAATCTGTACCACACGTTTAAGAATACTTGCCCATTTACCTTTGGAAGTAGCATAATTATGCTATTCAAAGGAGGTCAATTTCATTCATCTCATGTAATGAAGATAGTAAACTTCCGTCTAACTATAAGAGTAACAAATATATGGGTTTCGCTCAAAAAACAAGAAGGTACAAAACATGTAACAAACAAAGCAAACAAGCAAACTAATATCTATCTATTACTATAAACTAGAGTCAATTTTGAGCAATATAAAGTGTATATAAAACGATCACATTATATCAAATTTCAACCATCAATCTAAAAAATGGCTTTATGCTTAATTTTTTATATTTAAATTTGGCCACTATGGGAAGTTTGTAATGTTGCTTCAGGGCAGTTTGGGTACAATACTTCAAACCTCTTAGCGTTCATTTCGTTAATTTATGTTTATATCTAGTAAACACTCTCAAGTTTTCAAAGAAATATTCTTGTTGTGCATGAAGACGTTAAAGTGCACGTGATGAAATTAATTTTGAGATAGCAACAAGTTGATTTCGACTTTTGACAAGTAATTGAATATTCCAGCAGTTATTGGAATATTTGGAATATTCTATTGTACTTCTCAATAGATGGTAAAAGAAAACTTATTTCTGAAACGTTAACAGTATGTGGGTACTTGGTGTCATGGGTTTCAGCACATTGTGCTCAGATATTCACTTAACATAGAGGGTTTTACTAGGTTTTGTTGGTACGAAAGTAAATCATTACATTTTATTTTCTCACCGCAAAAGGGTAAATTAGGCTACACTTATATTTCATTTGCACAGTATTTTTGTATGCTTTTCTTTCCTATCAATAGACTTCGTTGTTGTTTGTTGCAAAGAGCTTCGATTGTTGTAAATGATATGTCGGAAGTGTGAGTAAATATGATTTACAATATTTATACAGCACATTGTGTCCCCTTTGTTTTAATCAGATCACTGTTATACACAGTGATAATTGATTTTAAGATTACACAATTGGGGTTGACAAACCAAATATTCTTCTCCGACTTACAAGAAACTATCTCAAAATGTCATTAAAGAGGAACATCAAAGTTTCGCAGCGCAAGATTGTATATATTTTTATATTTGATCTTAAATTAGCATTGTATTTACCAAAGCGCCACATTATTTATAAAAACAATCCTTTCCCGTAGAGTCGGTGGATTATTGGGATTGATGGAGGTGCGGTCGAAAGTTATGACAGGCGTATTAATGCAGTACGTGCGAAACCATTAAAATGTAACTTAATAATTATTTAGTTATATCAACCATTAGGTGATTAAGGCAATGTAAACAATCGTTTCGTGAACAGTAGTAGCACCTCTTTGATAGCATCGAATTACAGGCACCATACTTTTTTGAAATCATGACACACAAAGAAGTCATCCCTTGATAAGTTTACCACCTCGACGGAGTCGTCATATACCGGTCTAATTATACTTTTATTTCGCATTTGTTTTCTCTAGGATTTAAATCAGTACACACGCAGAAAAATAACTTTAACATTGTTTTGTAGGTAGTCACAAAACGCTGTGATACACCCGTTTATCACAATTAAAACTTACACATAAGTAAGTTTTGCTGAGAAGTATGGGTGAAATTGTATATGAACGAGTAAAGAGTCATATTCACCCTAGATCTTTAGTGTTTAAAACATTATAACTCCGAGTTTAACTTCGCAGAATTATTTACCGAAATGCATCTTCATGCCAAAATTACCTATGTAACTTGTGTAAAATACCGCAAATCATCCAAATATGTGTGTTAAGTGATGATACAGTGGGGTATTACGCACAACTACTTCCCGTTTTTCGGTTACTTTTCAAAATATTTTTAGAAACATTCAGTGGCAATCTAAAGTGCTTCGAACATTTCCCCTCGATTTCAGGTTCAATCTCCATCTCGAATTTGACTACTTTACGAAAAGAGAAACACATAGTATGTAGTGAATGGTATGGTCGAGTACATAACAAAAAACGTGTTAATGCAATACCCGATGTGCAGATAAAATAAAACTATGATTGGGGTAAATTTTTTTAATTTATTCCGTATTTTTATGTGGTAGGAAATCGTTGAGCGGTATAGATGAGTCTCTTCAATGAATTAATGACAAGCGGTTTTACTAGGGAAGACACATACATCTCTATAAGAGAATGCTTAACGGTTCAAATTTATGTGGGAAACAAAATGAACGTATTTATCCGAGTTCAATCCATGCGTTAACATACTCAACATATTATGCAAATCGTAGAATATGAAGACACTTCATACATTTTCCGTAACCACGGGGCACTTTTTTTGGAGATAAGCTGGTCTTGTATAGGCAATCATATAGTTGGCACCTTTCAGGGCAATTGATTTCCTGCTATATTATTGTCTGCATATGTCGGATATAGAATTGTTATACATTTGCAAGATAATTTTCATTTTTTTCCAAAAGAAAAAAACAAGCTCAAAATCAGTCATTCAAGATTACATGCGTTTCATTCTGTAAGTATTTGCTGGAGGTCATGTATTACTTAAAGTGCAATATTCAGAAATCTACGCCTCAAACTAAATATCTTTACAAACACAATAAATGTGAAGATTGATAATAACGTTTTATTGCTCCACTCATGTTTGTCTTTTCGATAAAATTAAACTCCCTGCCTTCGCGATATTGCTTCTAAAGGCAAATGCTCCTTACTGAAGGTCGTATCTTACTTTGTAAATTCTTTTTATTCTTTTGAGCTCTTAACTTCTGATCTAATGTTTTAAATAATAAAGTTTGCTTTCTTCACACCTTTGACTGGTGAGAGGAGTGAATTATCTACTGTAGCGTAGATAATCTTGCCATGGCTTTCAAGGTTTTAAGATTTAAAGCTATGCATATCGTTCCAATTCAAAACTTCCATAACCAGATTTACTGCAAATTCATCATCGTCGTCGCCGTCGTCGTCATCTTCATCATCATCATTTTGAATTAAGACGGTCTGAAATCGGCAATCTATAAACTTCCTTCAGAGCATCGTGACACGTTAGAACTTACTGACTTAGGTTTGATAAATAACACCCTGACAGCCGAGTTTTGTATACCTTGAAGTTTAAAACGAAATGGGTAGACTCATATACAATCATTTGACATAGTCAATGCGGCATAACTAAGGAATGAATAAGTGTGAGGCACGATTAGGAAGATAGATAATTAAAAGTTTTTATTTTTGATCGATTTGAGTTGTAAGATGCATATTATTATCAAAAATAACACCTAAGTACTTAACTTGTTTTAAGAATGAAACGTTGACATCACTGACCAGTAAGTGCTCAAAATGTAACTTGATAACTGATAACGGGACCCAAGAACATCATGTAGTCCAATGCACAAGCTTCCATGATAGAACTAGCATCAGACTGGGAAATGTGAGTCATTGAAATTAAATGTTAAATAATAGCTTAGCTGTTATTGAGTCTGCGCCTGGGGTATGCGCCATTCTCTAGCTTCTTGAGTGCTTCCTTTATTTCATTTCGACTAACTCTCTCAGTACTTTTCTTAGCTACTTCTTGATTTCCTCTATCCTCCTGAGCCAATGGTCTTTGCAGTTCTTCCCTATTCAGGTTTTCATTCAAATGCTGTCCTTTATCTCCTTTCTTCCACTTAAGATTTTCCCTTTCTTGTCCTTGACATTCATGCTCTGCCTTGTCTTCTCATTGCATACAGCTTTTATTGCATACAGCTGATTTCTTGCGGCTTCTTCTGATTCTGTTGCAAAATCATCAATTTAGTTCATTTTGTCCGCTCTTATTCTCCTTATGACCTCTCTGTTCTTTTGCCTCTATCTTTTTGTCTCTCTGACCTTATTCTTTGCATTGTTTTGTGAATCTTGTGCCTGTGCTCTATGACAACTGGACAAGTCACGCATCGTCACTTATCCATGGTTTGCTTCTCTGCTTCTTCCTTCCCAACACTTTCTCTTCTGTCTTAATGTAGGTACCCAAAATCCTTGTCATATCTTCTATTTGGCTATCTTTTTCACTTTCTTTAACTTCGTCCTGTAGTGCTTCATTTATATTTCTCAATTCTATTTGATAAACCATCGCTTCACTTCTAATTGCGTGTGGGACACGACGCTTTAAATAGTGACTTTGAGAGGAAACATTGTTTACAACTATCATGTCTATCAAAATGAAATCTTTGACAAAAATGGATAGAAGGCGCATGCTATCTGTCACAATTTATATCTCATTCTCAAGGTAAGAATCCTAATACTTTTATTTAGATAACATCACAGCAGGTCATAAGTTCATGTAAAGCCTACCCATTGCCTAAATTCAAGAATATGATTACAAACTTCACTTAATTGGATACAAGTATACATTCAAGTATACATTTTTTAATGTAATAGCCAAGAAGGTGAGAAGCGCAGCTGCGTAACATCTGGTTGTATGACTGTCTAGATACTTGTTCTTAATGTTTGTCCTTAATCGTTTCATGTTTCCACTCTGTTTATCGTAATAAGCAATCTATTTTAAAAATCAAACAAACGCAACCAGTTCCTTGGGCCCTTGCAAGTATGTGTCATGTGTATAGAGTAACATTATATTATTAATCACGCAATACAGCTTTTTCATGATTAATTTTCAATTGTATCATACATGATAGAATAACTTGATACTAATATTCAAAACGTTATACCATAATATCAAGATAAATTGATCTCACTCCATCACAGAAGCTAAAATTGTTATTCTTAATCATTTGCGGATATCATTTTTGTATCTGAAAGAAGTTTTGGCTGTTTCTTTATGATCTGGTGTGTGTTGTTCTTTCAATAGTACGAAGCTAAAGGTGGTTCAATTACGGTATACATCGAAAAAATTACGCTCAAAGGTCACATTGTAGTAGCTGTTAATGTTGTATTTACAAAGGACTGGAGAAACGTTTTGCTCACCTTGTTCGGCACTTCACCCTAATGAAGATTTTGTATTCTATAATTATCCCTGTTACACATTCTGATGATAATATTCTTGGGTGAAATGTACACATTTTTTCGTTGGAAAACTTAATGGAATTGTGAATGTCCATTTTATTCGAAGTATCAATTGCTTCAAATGTTGATCATTAAAAACTGAAGGTTGTTGATCTCTCAAACTAGAACGATATTATGCTGATGGCAAAGCGCAAGGTTTTGCAGATGATTGTGCTGTAACCTTTCATTAAAGGATTTTTGAGCCCTGTTTGATTTTCTGCCTAAACAAATTAACTGTTTGATACGTGTCATTTAATAGAACGAGGTATATTCTCGTATCAAGGCCATCATCCACCCAGCTTGACTACAATATTGTTACTTACCTACAGAATTAGTCCATAGAACAGATAATTGCACTGCAATATTGTGTACTAAATTGGTGGCTAAACGATACCGCTTCGTACGAGTTGAAGAATGTACGAATCTGACAAAGAGAAAACATATGTATGTTAGTCTTAAACTTACCGTATGTCTTAGGTTCACTATAATGTTTTGAAGATTAAGCCTATATATTAAGTCAACTTCTTTTTAATATAATTAAACCACAACGAAAATAAACTTAAATGAAGGTCAATGATAATGAAAGAATGATATATTTATTGAATTGTCATTGAAATTTGGTTCTATTTTTCAACCAATCCTTTTCTCAGCAAGTGCTTTTCATTCATGCTGGTAGAACTTTAGAGGTTAAGTGTTGTTTGTTGAACTGATTGTATCTAAAGAGGCTACCAAGTTTATTATAAAACATCTGCGGTTACACTGATTCTTCTTACTCAAATAGACCAACTTACTGAGATATGAAATGAGATTTTGTTGTTGTATGTTTACAATGAAACTGTAGAAATTAAATGGTGATGAGAAGGCTTTTTTTTGCATTTCAGTTCTCTGTGAGTGAACGTTTGATCTATGCTTATCCCGGTCTTTACATTCGTTACAATATGTTTGGTGAAATGATATATATGGTTTAACTGATGCGTAGTTTCCTGGTTTTTACGTATTACGTTATCGACTGTGGTCTTAAATAAATTTTAAAACAAACAAGTATATTTTCCCTATGTGGGAGATTCCCGGAAAAAACTTATTCGAACCAAATACTTTAATAGTTAATGATGATATTGTATAAAAGGGTATACAACGCAAGAGCAATTCCAACTCACGCCACCAATGCTGAATCATATACGTAAAAAAAGCGCTATATTGGCTACCATCATTTACGCAGCAAAATGAAGGTATTGTTTTGATTAGCAATACTATTGTATCAGTGTTATAGGGAGTATATACACGGATCTTTTTGCTTCATATTAATTTTTTTAATCACAAAAAAATCCATTGACAACTATTTTTTACTATTTCAAATTCATATACCCATACATTGAGATTCTTTCTATATTTTATGAACACATGGATTTTGCAACAATAGATTCAGACTTAATGTTAAATAAATTCCGAAAACTGCTGGTTGAAATTAGGGATCATATAATTTCCTCAAGAATATAAAAATAAATTAGGAAATTGCAAAAATCCGGTGTTCTCCTTTTGTATCAAACATTCAGCTGAACAACATGAGTACCATGGGACAGTAAAGACATGCTTACACGTTCACCTGTTCCGTAAATTGATATTGCAAGCATGTAATTATAACTCAAATCATGACGATGGTTATCTGGGATGATTGATTCATTTTGTTCTACTTTTTGGTTTTAAAGAATGTGTTCCGTGGTCGCCATATTCCCTTATGAATCCCGACGAACGAAGTATTATACATTTAATACATTGTTGTCAAACCGAATTTTAATCTTAATTCGGTATGTCCTACGTATGTCGCAACACGGTTTTTCAATTACGCCCTTCACATCTGATTTAGACGTAATGTGGTTGTTTAAAGAGTAATGAGTTTAGGGTCGTAGTATTGATTTACAAACTGTTACAAATTGGTCACCTATGTCGTATATATGGAACCGATAATATTTAGGGTAGAACAAATTTCGACTTAGAGGATCAGTGTTTGATGCCTTTGCATTAGATCCTCTTTATTCTTTAGATTAATTTTCATTCGACGGTCGTTACAAAACTGCTCTAAGCTCATCAGCTAAAAATTATCTCATCATCAAACATTTCTAGTAATTTGAAATGGAAATACCTTAAATTCCGAAAATGATTTTTCGTGCATTGTCTAAGTTTTCCAATTGGGTAAGAAAGTTCTTAATTCTGCAACCCAGGGTAATGTGTAGCGGATCTAGTATGTTGATGAACATACCCATCAAAAAAGAACACGAACAACTACTGTAGTACCCTTAACATTTATATTGCATCATTATATTTGATGCAGTAGATAGAAGAAAGTATCATTTTGAATACCCGCAAAGAAGTACCCAAGTTTAATTCGTTATAGGAAGTTATATTTGATAACTGAAAAAAGAGTTATCAGATGCGATGGTCAGAAACCTTTGCGTATTTGTCGTTGGTAGACAGCGAGATTTAAATATCTGATCATATATCCAAGGTACGAAATATCAGGCAGTATTGGTGTAGATTTCAAATTTGATCTTCATGATTTGAGAAATTATGCAGTTTGCATGATCATCGTTCAGTTTCTTATATTATTTAGGTATTGTTTCAGAATATGGGCGAGCAAGGTGTTTGATGTATACAATGCATTTTGTCCTTTAGCCTGTTAGCAACTACAGAATACTGTATTTTAACATTTTGTTTCCTTTTGGATTGAAAAAATGTCCTGACAATTGGTAGTATTTTAGGAGTTTGAATGTCATACGCTATAATTGAAATCATAAACGCAGAATAACACTACCTGCAAAAGCTGCCAGTAGTTACAAACCTTTCATGTTTTTTTCTATTAACAAGATTGACTGATACATAAACACGTTTTTGAGAATATTTGCGTTGAACCAAAAAACACTAGATAGCAAATATTTACCTCTGGGCTGCTTTGAACATTTGAACGAAATCGATTTGGCCAATTAGGGAAAAATATAACTAGAGGCTTTGTGTGAGGAAAATTTGTGTACGTTTATAAAGAAAAATTCTTAAACATGTATTGTTTTAAACCTTTTATGGGTGTGTGTAGAGTTGATGAATAGCTGTAGAAGTACAATTTCAAAATGTGAGCAGAAATTCAAACCTCAGATAAATTTTGTAGTAAAGAATTGTAATAATTTAAAGAAAAACAAGTCATTAAACACAGCTGATTATAATGATTATAATGATTATAACAGCGATCCCTTAAAATTGATTCGGCTTATTACAATTAACAAGAGGATTTGTTTGAATTTTTTTAATCTCATTCTGTTGTAAAACAACTTTAAACTTGTATCAAAACAACCTTCATGATTCAAAATATACATAATGCAAAACTAAGGTGCTGTATGGGCAATATAAAATTTAGTGAAGGTGCTTGTTGCATTGGGTGGCTTTATTATAATAATTCAAACGGATGACATTTCACACATGAGATACTCGTTGAAAGCAAGCACACTATGGCCAAGACACAACCGGAAACACTTTTGGTTTTTATTTCTATTGAGGTACAAGGTAAAAAATTCTCTCCGGTGACCGAATACTATTTAATATATGCATGCATGCATGCATGCATACACACACTCATACACACACACATACACCCACACGCACCCATACATAAACACACATATACACATATGCGTACACACATACATACACACCCATACATACATACATAAACACACGCACATAGATACACACACACACATGTATGCATGCATGCATGCATGCATACATACATACATACATACATACATACATAAATAAATAAATACATAAATGCATACATACATACATACATACATACATACATACATGCATGCATGCATACATACATACATACATACATACATACATACATACATACATACATACATACATACATACATACACACACATATGTATGTATATACATTGCAAAATATTATATTTAGATGGTTAAAGTTTGGAACTTAAAGAATCTGTTAGCGTCCAACGGGATAGAAATCACAAATTCTTTTTCCAATTTATGCCTCTGTGTATTATCCTTCCCTTTTACAGCAGAACATAAAACAATTATGTCCAATGTATCCACATACTGTAACTAAAAAATAGTAATGGTCCATTGAGATGATAATTGTATCACTGCGTACAAACCTAAGTAATGTGACAGCTGTTAACATATTTTTGCATTTGTGAACTGGATCAATTCGGTACACAAACCTGGGAGAAGAATGAGTAATACCGAGTTCGTATATAGCGATTTTCTACACTCCATACATACTCAAAGCACTTTACAATGGTCAGTCAAATTACCCGGCAACAGCTCGAGATCAGTGACATGAATTTTACTGGGAAACGTAATGGAGTGAATGAACACCGAGGTTTTACGTTTCTCTTCTCGAATAATGTTCAGAGAACCAGGCAGAGATAAATGTCATGCCCACCGGCAGGACCGACATTTAACGTCCTCATCCGAAAGGCGGGGAGCGCCATCAAACCAATATCCGCTTGTCCAAAAGACTAGCTGATGAACAGCTGATGCAGACTCCATACTTCTGCACCTGATGTCAGGCACATCTGTCTGCAAGGCTGTGCAAAAATCTCGAATTGAATATCGCGAGACTCGAATCTGGAAATTCGGGCATCTCAGTCGTGCACTCTACTAACTAAGCTACCTGTCTCATAATCTCTCTTACAATACAAACAAGATACCCCGTTTATAAAATTAGAAAATAAGTTAAAGGAAAGGTATCGTTCCATAAATTAAGTCAGAAGTCAACGCCGCCGTGATACTAACGTAACTTTCGGTTTTCAATTTTCCTTATTGATTGCGAGAAATCTGTGATGGTATCGATAACCATTGTATAGGCCTCTATGTTCGGTCCTGCAGATATGTGATCGATAACATCACATATTTCTCGCGATTAATAGAGAACGTGCATGGATACGTCACACATCACGTGATCACCGTCTGCCAGGCAAGGTTGATAGTAAAAGAGTTTGTTTATGTTTTGTTGGTACATTGTAACTCATACGTAGTTACTCGCAGTGAAAAACTAAACGTAAATAAAATGTTTTTCATTTAAAAAAAAGTATTTTACGACTTGAAATGGTTATTTCCTGCCCAACAATTGGTTGGTTGTACAAATCGTTAAGGACAGAAAAAAAGGAGTACTATTTTACAGATTCCAGCGGAAAAGAGCAGACGAGCGAAATGGATAACTGCAGTGTAACGCAAAGATTGGACACCAACTTCCACCAGTAGAATATGTAGCGGACATTTCATATCAGGTGAAGTTTACTTCAGACCTCATACAGTCATATGAATGAAATAATTCGCTATTTACTTCTTAAGGTGACTTAAGACTTTTCCTCTTAGGCCATGCTTCATCCTCTCCAACATAAATCAATTCTTGTATGTAGCCATCATTTATGGACATTGAACAATAGTCTTTTTAGCATACTAATTCGGGGCAAATGTCCCCCATTCCAATTCATTACCCCATTCCTCTTAAAATTCTCACATTTGACGGTGTATCTCATATTTTGACCAATGAATTGTGTGGAGAGAATATATTCCTTCTGCATATCTTGCTCCCCACACCAGATTTCTTAATGTGAAATATTTTTTATGTGTATCCTTTCTACTAAATTTGAGTGGCTCAAAGCAAATATTAGCTTTATTGATATATGTTTTCTTTTGTTAGCTTCACCTCTAATATAAATCTATAACTTTCCAAAACAAAAACTGTATTTTTCTTCCACTTTCCAATGGGCTCAAAATTAAGCAAAATTTCATTTCGGCATGTAGATATCGCTGCTCTTAGCAATAATCATTTCTCGACTAAAAACTTTCCAACAGATATATTGGAATGTATCCAAGGGCGAGTACATAGCCAAATTTGAAATACCTTTGAGCAGGACAGACTGTATTCTCCGGTGTTACAATTATTTACATTTAGCCTAACTACACTATAAGGCAAAATAAAACACAAATAAACGATTGAATACAAATATTACTGTTCTTAATTAATTTCTTTCCCTATCAAATCCGTCGTGCCACTTTAATTTCCTTTCACTATTTGTATGAATGTGTTCAAATGATTATATGCTTTATACAGAGTTTGCCACAGGTCTGTAGTGTTATGGTTGTACCACTACGGCATGCTGGGAAGATTCGTCCCTATACTATTCAGAACTATTAAACTCATGTGACATTCACTATAGTCTTGTGTTTGGTTGTCCTGTTGAAAATTAAAATCGATAATAGGTCAACAATGGAACCTTTTAAATGATACACATCTTGATATGTATGACATATATGTATTATTGAATCTTCCATGGAATATTCCAACACAATATTAGACTAGGGTTCGATAATTTATTACCAATGATAAAGATTGTGATCTGTGAAGCATGTAAAGAAGGGACAGAAACCTTTAGGCCATGCTTTCATCTATATTGTATCACTATAACGAATTGACAAGATTATATCAGATTAATGGAAAAAAAGAAGTATACCTGAAAACCGTTAAAGACATTGCTACTTACCTTGATTCAAATTTTGAAATAACTAGCGAGAATTGACCAGAATATGAGCGGAAACGTATCAACACTACATGTATGTTTGAGTTTTGCACAATGCGAATATCATACTGAAGTTCCACGTTAACGTTACTCGATGTCACTTTCAGTATTGCACATCCATGGAAATTTTGTTCTGGGTATATCCGACGCCTCCTCGTGTATTGTTTACAAGGTCAATTCCTAAAGATCCGGAGTGCTGTATTTATCAAACGGCGAGTACATGGCGAAATTTCAAATAACTTTTACTGAATAGCAGCAGGAAATTATAAATAAAATAGCATTTGATACATCCCATTATGCGCTTAAAGGATTACTGAACTTCCGTATATTTCAATGAAGTTGTAGTTTTCACAATTGAAGTACAAACATAGCAGAAATACCTAAATGTTATTAGTGGCTATGACATAAATAGGAAATACCTAAATGTTATTGGTGGCTATGACGTAAATAACAGAATAATGTGGCAAATATACAAGGCTACCGTAGTGAACCCCTCCACACAAATAAATCTTATTGAAGCTCAATAGTATAAAATGTTCTTTAATTAAATTTTAAATTGACCTATTGAATTAAAATTCATTCAACGTATGTTTGTTACAAAGTTCAACATACAGTTAAAAGGTCATATAAATAACGGAATATCAACTGAATAGCAGCAGAAAAGCCTGAAATTATAAATAAAATAACATTCGATACCTAGAAAAGTGATCGACGCATTACAACATTCTTGTAATACATATAAGGTAAAACTGGTAGATAATGATCGTTGATGCTGTCAACTGTCCCTGGTATTTTATCTAGCTGCCTTTTCATCTCTTTAATGATCGATATTCCTTCCTAATCATCTGGCGATCTCTTAATCAGCCCCTTCGTTTGATAAAATCTGTTCTTTATAAATATGTAAAGGTGACGTTGACAGCACAAATAAAAACATATCAAATAAGTGAGGAACCTCCAAACTATAAAAGTTCATATTTCAGGGTCTTTTCCAGGCAAAAGCAAGGTAGAAAACCTTCAACAACATTTAATGGCTGTCTCAAGATTTAATCACCATTCAAACAATCCTCGTTATTGTGGTCTTTCAAAATCACAACCATACGTCCTTGTATAAGAAGAGCACTCAACAAAGCTTACAAACAACACTTACCTGCTTACAGAATAAGAAAAAAATGTCAGAGACACGATGTTACTAAATCATCCATTGCTTCATTGTGTGTTCTTCAAAAGCGATGTGGTATAAAATGACGATGAAAATATTATTTTGGCGTAAAAAAATAGAACATTTGTTAGCTCGATGTTGTGAAGTAAACTGTGTTGTGCAATACACTTTAGATTTGCCCTATTCACGTATGCATTTTAGGCAAATTCAATATTAATCTGTACACAAACTAATACTTCACATGATATGTCGGTTACCTTCTTTTAACTTAAACAATCCGTCTGTCATGTCAAACTCCCAG